>AYEL01087883.1:0-40552 GCA_000484575.1 Olivierus martensii
GCTTTCTTATACGATGTTGGGTCATTCGACCATCTGGGAATTAGAACCGGCTTGTACGTCGGCTTTCGGTACACATTTGTTAATATAGTTCCATTCTGTACTTTTAGTTGTAAATCTAGAAAATGCATGCTTTCCAGGCTTCTTTGTTCGTTTTTTAGTTTCAGGCCATAACTCTCTATTGATAATGCTTCTGTCAATTCTTCTACTTTCTGGTCTTCTTTCCAAATTACTAAAATATCATCTATATAACGTAAGTATAGTACTATATTCTGCCTGAAATTACTCAATACTTGCTCTTCCACATCCCTTAGCAGTATTTCCGCCAACATTCCCGCCATAGGACTCCCTATAGGCACTCCCATCGTTTGTTTATATATTCGTCCATTAAATCTAAAATAGGAGCTGTAGCATATTAGGTGCGCTATTTCTCTAAGTACTACCGCATCTACATCCTCTTGTTGTATATTCTTAAGCATAAATCTATAGAATTGAATACAGATTGAAGCATTATACCCATCACTGAGACTGGAACCAATCTGTATTCAATTCTATAGATTTATGCTTAAGAATATACAACAAGAGGATGTAGATGCGGTAGTACTTAGAGAAATAGCGCACCTAATATGCTACAGCTCCTATTTTAGATTTAATGGACGATAAGTAATATAATGGAATATATCTGTATACAGTATAGTACATGCAGTTTTGTTTATATGGCAGTGTATTCTTAGATAATAATTTTGAAATATTTTTAGATTTAAATCAAAATATCAATTTAAAAATATTAAATCTAATAATTACCCAGTCTTCAATAGTTACTTCAATTCTTGAGCAACTCAATTTAATTTTTTGAAATTCTTATTTAAATTTAAAATATTACAGATGACTGCTACAAGAATCATCTGCAATATCTGGTTTATTTAAGGAAGTTAATAATTTAAATTTATCAGATGTATTTTTGGGAAAGATACATTCTAGTTCTTGATTTGGTTTTTCTGACAAAAACTGTTGTGATTTTTCAGGATCCTTCTTTATATTTTTTGATCTACATCCTATATTGGTTACAGTTTTGTGTTTTCCATCTTCTTCAGAAGAATTGTTAATTCTTGAATATAATCTACATTCAGATAAGCATAAAGAAGTATTATCTTCAGAATGCAAAGCATTAGAAGCAAAGTTTGAACTAACTGATAGATTCATGTTTTTATTTAAATTTGGATTAATATTTGGATTTTTCCCATTTCTTGATATGAAATGAAAACATTCATAACCATTGGGAGAATTATTACTATGATGGCGTCTTTCTCCTGTCTCAGAACATATGGAACCAGATCTTGAAATACCATTTTTAGAATTAGATGGGCTGGATTCTTGATAAGGCGATGATGCATGAAGAGCATACTGTTCAGAAATATAAGCCTGTAAGCTATCAGAATTTGAGTCTGGACTTATGGATATGCCATTTGAACATCCTGTTCCAAGGCGATTAACTTTGGCAGCAGCACTGCAATGAACAGCAACTACTGTTGCTGGTATAGGAGTGCACCCATCTTGAGATTCTAAAGACACAGATTTTAATTGTGGACATTCATTATTTAATTCTGAAGAATTTCTAACAACTAAACATAGCGAAGCAGGACGTTGGAAGACACTATCCGGAGAATCAAAAGATTTTTGATTATTTACTTCTGTTTTATGTACATGGTCACAATCCTGAAAAGCAGGATTATTAGTGGCACCTGACTGATATGATTTAGCACAGTTTTTTGACATGGTATTATCTTCAACTGTACTAATATTTGTTGGAAGTTCTCTTTCAAGCTTGTTTTTCTTCTTCTTTTTTTGATGTACTAAAGAAAACTTACGAAGATGTTGCAGAGTTTTATCAAGTGGAGTGTTCTTTCGTCTTCCAGTAGCTGCTGGTGTAGTAACATTATCATACGAATGTTCTTCTTGGAAATTATGATGGTTTATAATGCATTGATTTGAAGCTTGTTCTTCTGGTTGTTTTATATCCAAAGCATTAGATTCTAAACAAAAATCTACTTCCATAGAACTTGAATCACTACTTGAAGGACTAAATGTGCACTGTTCATAAGTAGGACTAGAACTACTTGAAGTTTCACTACCTTCTCCCATCCAAGAAGTTGGATCAGGAAAAGACTTATTAATCAGTTTATTAGTATTAGATGTTTGCAAACTGCATCTTTTGCTATTATCTTCTCTTTTCATTAATGAATTTTGAGGCTGATCCAAAATTTCACTACAAGAATGATGCTTATATCGACAATTGTGCCTCATTGTTTTTCTATTGATGGAGCAGTTATGACTTCTGTTTGCAGAAAAACTACCACAATCATTTGATGATACACATTCATTAGGTAAAATATTGCCATTTGCCAAATCTTCTTCACAAAGGGCTGTAGAGACAATATTACCACTCTGACCAATTCGCAGAATCGTAACATTGTTGGGCATGTAAACAGGAGCATCCTCATAATGTGCATCTGATCTCAAAGTATTTATATCATTATCACTTATCATGCTAACACTAGAAATACTAGCAACTCGTCCATGTCTTTCTATTTGTTGACAACTGGAAGAATCTGAATTATTGGAAGTTAAGTAATTATTTGGTAAAACTGCTGTAGATAGAATAAGAGAAGAAATTTGCTGTTGTTGTGGTATCTGTTGATCATTTTCAATATTTGCATTTTCATTAACAGAGTTTCTTATAACTGCACCATTATAATTGGGAAGAACTGTACCAACCGATGCTTCATATGGTGGTGGTGCTTCCCCTGGAGGAATATATGTTCCAGATGGCTTCCAAAATGCATAAGGTGGTGGTGGTTCACTACACTGTGAGAAATCAACATGATCTCCTCCTACTAGATAACCTACACTTCCTTCATCATCCAATGGATACCTTTGTGAGCCATTTGGACCATTATCAACACGCCGAGCATGAAAACCTATTAAAAAGTATTAAATATTAATAAAGTATATATATAAATTTAATCTGTTGTGTACAAAAAAAAAATTAAAAAATGATGATATTCACAAGCTGACTAATTTAATAATTAAGTCAAATTAATATGCAAAAAATTAAAATTGCCATATCTTTAATTTTCAAATCATCAAAATCTTTTCAAATGTTTACTATTTATTATACTTTTTCATCTCTTTCAATAATATATTTTTGAATTTTATTTTTTCTGAAGTTTTCATTCTTTATATAAGATCATTGAAAACAATCAAAACAGTTTATTTATATGAAGATTTAGCCATCCAATGAAATGTTTGCTGTTTTTGGATAGCAGCTGGTCTTCTAGATAAAACAAACCATGAATGAATATAATATTCTTTACTACAATATAGATATTTTTACTTTTCTCTAATTGGATCCCCAATGGTTGACTATCACGTAACTCCTAATACTGCATTTCTTGGAGTTTAGTAGACTTGGCAAGAAAAATGCAGGGAAGGAGTGATGGAAAGAAAACAATAAAAGTGCCATGATCCCTTTTAATGGCAGATCTTTATATATATCAGTGTTTTCTTATTTTCTGAGAAAGAATTACATTGAAAATGAAATAAAAAAACATCAACAATTAAAAAAAAATATTGCTTATATATTAATAGAATAAAGCAATATTTTGGTATTATCTTAAATATTTTTTTAATTTTAAGATTTCAAAATTATTATTTCAAATTAATACAAATTAATAATTTGTACAGTAACATTTGTAATACAGTAACATCTGTACAAATTACAGATGTACAAATGACATCTGTAATTTTCACAAAGTGGTTAAAGAAACTGGACAGAAAATTATATTGTGAGAAAAGAAAAATTTGCATGTTTATTGATAACTGTACTGCACACTGTGAATTGTCATTACTGAAAGCCATAAAGCTAATTTTTCTCCCTCCAAACACCAATTTGAAGTTGCAACAATATGAACAAGGCATAATTCGATGTGTTAAATTTCATTACAGAAAGAGATGATTCGACGAACTATAGACTCCTTTGATAAAAAAATTTCCTTTCAAATCAATTTATTGGAAGCATTGACCATTTTAAGGAGTGCACAGAGGAATGTTAGTCAAACAATTCAAAATTGTTTCCGTCATGCTGGCTTTGCTTTAGTAGAAGTAGAGATACAAGAAAATTCCGATGAATTAAATAAAATCGACTTTGGTATTGAGGATGGTCAGGAACGGGAACTTTTTCCTAACAATATAACTTTTGAAGATTATGTCATGATGGACAATGAAGTTTTAACAACTGAAGCATTGAATGAAGCTGAAATAATCAATTCATTAATGAACAAAGAAAACGAGGAAGATCAAAAAAGTGAAAATTCAGAATCTGATGAAGAAGAAGAAAAATTACCATCTTTGTCAGAAGCCTCCGTTGCTCTAGACACTGTCTGCCAATTTTTGCTAGGCACCAAGAATTCATTTAATTACCTGAACAATGCTGATAATATCCAAGACTTTCTAAGAAAATGTCGGGAAAGAAACAAACAATCTTCGATAATGGATTACTTTAAAAATTAATTTAAATAAACCATAACTCTTCTTTTTATCTTTATTTTTATTTTAAAAATGGCAATATAGTACTTATCGGATCTCAACGGAATTGTGTAATAATGTACTGACTATGTTTGTTATTTTCTTTCAAACGTTCACGTATTTAAAAATATTAAATTTAAAAATAAATTCTTATTAAAACTGATTTTTTTGTTTTTCGTTTTTGTTCAGTAAAGAATCTAACTGGTAGTAAAGGATTGAATTTCCATTAAATTATATCAAGGGATCAACTAGGCAGAATTAGGTTCAATTAAAAGTTTTATTTTCAATAAATACCACTATGTTAATAAAAAAAAAGCAATATATTTTATTAAACAATATATTAATGAAAAATATCAAACTAAAGATGCAATTTATGAATTTATAAAATTATTGAAATCATTATACTATTGATATTTTAAATTTCTTAAAATATGAATAAGTTTAATTTTATTTTGAGTCAATGAAATTTTGAATTACAATATCAATATTTGAGTCTTTATTCATACACTATATCCAAATGTTTTCAACTTAACAAAAGCCATCCTCAGGAACAAAATAAAAGTTAAAATACATCAAATGCAAAAAGCAGAGAGCATTCTAGAAACAATATTTGAATTACAAAAATAATCAAGTTATATATAGGTACTTGTTAGGCTAAATAACACTATTAAAATACATAAAGTTTATAAATAGAAAATAGAAGTACACAAAAAATTAACATATAAACTTAAAGTAAAAATATAAATTGTATCAACACCATTGCATGAATAAAACATTGTAATATTGGATGCCAATTGAGATAACTGTAGAAATTACAGATTAGATATTTTCATAGCCCATAGCCATGCATACTGGACTATTCAGGGCAATCATTAATTATCAAACTGCTTCCATTTCTCTTAACAGTTTGAAGTACTTCTGTTGTTTTCAATTCTTCTATATATTGAAACCTTTTTTAGAATTCTAACTTGGTCCTAACATACTTGCAAATCTGTTTCACATTTTCTGGATACTGCTGAAGCAAGATTTTCAGTTCTAATATCTTCTTTTATGCTTTTAATTCTGCATTGTAAACTTCCTATGTATTCCTCAGTCACAGCTGTGTTATGATTGAATACTGGCAAAATATAAACACCAGTTTGGGAGTCCACTGGGGTCTTGATATTATTTCAAAAATGAAAATAAATACTCAGCTGTCTTTTGCATAGAATACTTATCCATAGATTTTAATTCAAATTCTTTCTTATTTACCCTAGAGAGATATTAAAGAGTACTGATCTCATTTGGGTGTCCACTATTGCTGAGTATCATTTATTTGGGTACCATTTGTGCTAGGTTGTTATAAAGATTGTTTTGATATCATGTCATTAGAGAGAGCCTTAACAAATGTTTTGTTATAGCCATGGACCATAGTCTGACTAATAATAGTACTATATTCTGTATTTGAATTCTTGGATGGTATAGTGGCTGGACAGCCTCTTAAGAAGTGCTCTAAAACAGCTTTCTTGCATCAGATAAGATTTTGTGACAATGCAGAATCAATACTGAGAAAAATGCTATCTTCCTGTAGACCATTAATTTATAATTCATATTTGTCACTTTTATAGAAACATCTAGAAATGAATAGGAAATGCAAAAATAAGTTTATGATGAGGAATTAAAGAGCAAACTGGAAATCTTGCTATAGCAATAGCCAGAAGATTTATGAAATTGTTCTACAAATATGTTGGGACCAAGCTAAAATCCTAAAAACAGTTCAATGTATAGAAGAAATGAACAGTGAAAATGCTTCAAATTGTTAATAGAAGTCATAATTTGGTAATTAATGATTGCCTGATTGAACAGTCCTGTATGCATAACTATGGGCTATGAAAAATGGCTGATAATTTAATCTGTAATTTCTATGGTCATCTTAACTGACATCCAACATTACAATGGTACATGGGATGTTTGGCTCATTCATGTTGATGCAATTTATATTTCTGCTTAAGTTTATATGTTAATTTTTCATGTACCTATATTTTCTATTTATAATTATTAAATATAAATTTTATGTATTTTAATAGTAGTATTTAGGCTAAAAAGTGCCAGTATATAACTTGTAACCATTTCTGTAATTCAAATATTGAATATTTCATGTTCTAGAATGCTCTCTGCTCTATCTTTGCTCTTTGTGTATGATGTATTTTACAAAATTTTTTTAATTTGTATTTTTTCTTGAAGATAGCATTTTAAATTGAAAATATTTAAAAATAGTGTATGAATAAAGATTCTCTCTATCTGTTTGTGCTTGCTTTGGATAAAAAGTTTAAATAGTTAGAAGAAAACTGTTTAAATAGCTTAATATACTTACGTCTTATCATAAGTAGTAGTCTTTTCTGATGAAGTCTGTGTATCATAAATAACAAAAGTGCAAGAATTAAAAAAGATGTGACTGTACTTGCTACCAGACGTAATCCAAGATTGGTTGCATTTATTGTTTCTGTGTCTGAAAAGAATTCAATTCATTAAATACATAAATTTATAATTATTTTTATATATTAAAAATTTAGACTTATTTAAATATTCAAGAGAATGCAACTACACATTAAAATTTGAATTTCCAAAGAGAAACTGATATATACAAGCAAAATAGTAAAAACATAGAAATTGAAAATAAACAATTTAAAACTCATTTTTTAGAACAAGAGAATATAAGAAACCTATACAAAAATAGATTAAAAGAAAAAATAAAACCCATTACAAACAATATTGAGATTGATTAGAAAAACATTAGAAAAGCAGTTTTGAAAAACATTATAGGATCTAAAGAAAGAAAACAATAAAAAATAGCTCAGAACCTGAAATGATGACTTAAAAGATCTAATTGAAAGAAAAAAGCAAATACAGATATCCCTCCTATAACATGGTAGATAGTTTCCTAGAAAAACACCATGTTATGTGAAACAGTCTTATATGAAACACAGAGCCAATACAAAAAAGGAAAGTTATATTCCAAAATCAATTAAAAACAAATAACTTTTGTTAATTCAACATAAGAAACTTAATTTTTATTATGAATATTAGTAACATGAAACGAAGAAAGAAAAAATTTATATGTAAGACCTTAAAAAAAATATAAATGTTAAACAAAAGGAAAGCAAAAGTATACAGCCTATATAACAGTCATTTAATAATTATATCTTCTTTACCATTGTTTCGTTAAAACGAGAACATGTTTTCTTTTTAACAATGTCAACTTCATTTTCTGAACTTTTTTCTGAATTTAAAGTCTGTGTATCTTCTGCTCTCTTTACAAAATTTGTAATCTAACCTGCTACAACTCACTAGAAAATTGTATACACAATACACATACAAAGTGTAATCATTAATGAAAATGTTTTTTGTTGTAGGAAAGTAAACAATTTTCTAAATGTGTTAAGTAAGAACCATGTTGTAAAAGTACCATGTTAGAGTGAAGCCGTGTTATAGGAGGGATACCTGTATTGTATGTAGTCCTCAGTTGTATCAAGAAAATTTTAAATTCTATATATTTGTTCTTTATTAGCAAATATTTAAAATTAATTGTTGTTATTAACTTTTAATGTTTTAATTAATAAATTTGTTTTTATTTTTAATTAGATTATTATCATGGGGTGGAAAAGGTATAGAACCCTATGGTGTCGACTACATCTTACAGAAATTAGGTTTTGCTCATGCACGCGTTACCATTCCAAAGTGGATGCAGAGAGGATGCATGGATCCACTCGATAAAATCTTGTCTATCGTTATGGAGAAAATGCTTATCGCTTACCGTGAAGATAAAGACGAACAAGTATCCGGAAAAAGATAACTAGCCAAATCAAACATACATAATTCGAAACGTGGTTATCATTATTATTGTTAAAATTAAATATATATATATATCATTCTGATGTTGTTACATTTTCTATTACATCATCATATTCATATACAGTATTTGGCAAACATTTGCATTATAAATATATAAATAATTCTTTATTTAGGATAAAGATTTGTTTATATATGATTATTATATATTTAAAATTTATTTATATTATTTCAATTTACATTTTCTATCAATTATATTAGAAAATAATTGCTTTATCATCGACAAAATGCAAATTTTAAACAAATGAAACGTAGGAACGTTATTTGTAATACCAATATAGTAAATTATTTATTTTGTGCTAATTTAAGGTTATAAAATTTAATAAATTCATCTAAAGAAAAACTTTTCATAAAATTGTCATTTAAATTATATACAGTATAATTATATATAGTTCATTATCATGTTTATAGCTGGGGAAAAAAATTGTTAAAAACTTAAATCTTTTACAATTATATATTTGAAAAATTTTGATGAAAACTTTATCAAATATTTATGCACAATACTATAGAAATTTGGTTTTATTATAAGAAAAATATGATTACATATTATATTGCAAAATATTTATATATATATATACATATAACATGTTTTGTCAAATCGAAATCAAACACAGACTGCATAGCGTCCCTCTCACAGCCAACTAGCGAAATTGAATTTATGACTAATTTTAGCAAAGTATTTCTCAATGATTGCATTTTATGTGTGTAGACATATACCAATAAAAAATTTATGAATAAAAAAGTTTTTCTTCTCTTTCACATTCTTCTATTGAAGAAATAAAATCTTTATTTTTTTTTATACAAGAACTAAACGTTTGGAACACACACTATTCAATTGTCGCCATGTATATCGTCCCTTTCATGGAAAACTAGCGAATCTGCATTTATGACGAATTTTAGGAAAGTATTTCTTAAATGATTGCATTTTATGTTTATATTGTGTGCCCCTAGTATGGATTTACAAATTAAATAAAAATATTTTATATTGTAGGAGAATAAACATAATTTTCTAAATGTCTTAAGAAAAAACCGTGTTGTAGAAGTACCATGTTATATGAGAGTTTCCAGAATTTTTAAATCGTGTTAGAACGAAAGCCGTGTTATAGGAGGGATTATCTGTACTTCACCAATTTTGCAGAGTTGCTGGATTTCCTATTTTAGAATTATATAAGGAATTTTTATTTAAAATAATTAAATCATTTTATAAACAATTTAATAAAATGGAAAATTAAATAGATTTTTCATAAAATGAATTATTTTAAATAAAAATTCCTTACAGCTTAATTCTAAAACAGAAAACTAGCAAGTAACTAAGCAAGAATTTCTCAGTGAATGCATTTTGTGTGTCCCTAGTATGGATTTACAGAAATTAATGAAAATATTTTGTGCTATAGGAGAGTAAATGTAATTTTCTAAATGTGTTAAGAACCGTGTTGTAGAAGTATCGTGTTATAGGAAGGATACCTGTAATCCAACTTTAAACTTTTAGTTTATAGGAATCAGTAACATCCAAATTTGAATAATAATTCGAAGGCTTAACCACGTATTTTCGTCGTGACCCAAAATGGTCGATTTCTGGCGCCATTTTGAACTAGGATATCGTATATTATCTTTGTGGTCAGAATATGGGAATGTACAGGGAACAAAAAAAAACAGTCATGTTCATACACTTACATATACTTTTATAGATTAACATATAAGTGGCAATAAATAATCAGCTTTTGTTAATTATCTACTTCTACCCTATTATATAGGGCTAGATTATTCACTAGGCACATTACGCACATGCCCAGGGCACCCGCCAATAAGGGGCCTCAAATGTAGGTTATAATTACTGAAAAATTTTATAATTTTGGAAGATTTTTATGCCTACGGCCCCAAAGGGTCAATTCGGTTCTGCCTACATATGAAAATAGCACGAAATTGATATAAGCCCAAATTACAAAATGTCTTGAAAGATAAAATTTGTAAATGGTACTGTTAAAAAAATTTAGAGAGAATAGTCTTGGTTACTTTTATCTATAAGTTCACGTTATTAAATAAGAAAATAATTTAAATATCTATAATCCTAGTTTACTTGTATCTTGATAGCCCTTATCATTGTGTAATTACAAGTATTATTAGGTTCAACGGGGGCTATCCGGACTTCCATTTTTTAAACTTTTGTAATTTAACATTACGTCAGTTTACGCTCGCCTAAAAATTTCAATTATTATGTAGTTCGGTTATGTTTTTTGTAGTATAAATTATTATTGAAAATTTAAAGAAAATTTTATATAATCTTAGAAGGAATATACGAACTTTATCCAGTTTATTTTCAGTTAAAATTAAAACTGTAGCTTGTCATGAAGAATTTATTCATTGATATTATTCCTGTTTCGTAAAAGCAGTGAAAATTTTCACGAATGGTAGATTTATTATGTTAGGTTTCAGAAATTTTTAAAACGATGTTTGGATTGTATTCCGATATCGTTTTAAATAATTTTGAAGGTTAT
This sequence comes from Olivierus martensii, assembly GCA_000484575.1. Classification (NCBI taxonomy): domain Eukaryota; kingdom Metazoa; phylum Arthropoda; class Arachnida; order Scorpiones; family Buthidae; genus Olivierus; species Olivierus martensii. The sequence continues at coordinate 10,965 of AYEL01087883.1, forward strand.
TTGATACAAGTTTAGTTAACGAAGAATAATAAGAATAATACCGATCGAAAGATGACAATAAATTAAATAAATTTCTAAATTAACCATTATGCTTTTATCTGTTGAAGGGACGAAAATATGCGCGATGAAATTCCAATATAAAAAAGTATTTATTGCACGTAGTACCTACACCGGTGAGCTTCGCCATCTTGAAAGTTCTCTAGCTTTCCATGCGGGAATTGGGCGCACCGCCCAATAGGAGAGGACGTAAATTACTATTGTTGCTTATGAAAGGAAAATGTGAATATAATATATTCAATTCTCAAATATATATATATAGGGTGATTCACCTAAAGTGTGACAGGTGATTTTCTCCTCAACTGCGTTAGATAGGAAATTGATCTAAATGGGAAAATATTCATATTAAAATGATATTTTATTTGATGCATGATTCATTATACTGTGACGTCTGTAAATAGGCAAAATCGGGATAAGCTTTAAAATTTTCGTAACAATGACATCTTTTTTTAATCGCCAATAGTAAATTCTTTTTTCATTAACAAAATTCATTTGAGGCATTTTTCAAATAAACTAATGATTTTTGAGATACAGAGAGTTTAAAATCCAGGAAATAGCATGGCCACATAGCGTAAACCTTCGCCCAGCTGCTTGGAGGCAATGAATACAGTGACATCACGCGCAGCCTAGCTGCTTAGAGAGTCGCATCACATAAAGTCCACTGCTGCACAGTTTGTTTACAAATAAAAGTGGGACGGGTTCTGTCGATTCAAACCTTTACTGAATCAACATAAATGTTAATGTGTTGCTTTAAGAGTGAACAAAAAAAAAATTATTTCAATTGGCAGAACCCATTCTGTATACCTTGTAAACAAACCATGCTGCAATGGACTCTGCGTCGCTAAGCTATGCGTGACGCCAATTCATTCGCTGCTTCTGAACAGCTGGGTGAAGGTTTACGTGGCCGTGCTATTTCAAACACTCTGTACCTCAAAAATTATTAGTTTATATAAAAAATGATTCAAACGAATTTTGTTAATGAAAAAAGAATTTGTGATTAAAAAAAAATGGCAATTGTTATGAAAATTTTAAAGTTTATCCCAGTTTTGTCTATTTACCAGACGTCACAGTGCACTTTGACGTCTAGTAAATAGACAAAACCGGTCCAAAACCAAATCTTTTATTTGATGTATGATTCATTACGTGTAATGAAAAAAAGATCATTTTAATATTAACGTTTTCCCGTTTAGATCGATTTCCTATCTAACGCAGTTGTGGAGAAAATTGCCTGTCACACTTTATGTGAATCATCTGTGTGTATATATATATATATATATATCGGACTTTTAAGTTATATCGCTGTTTGGCAATTAAAAATTCGCCCCTTATCATCAGATTTGATTAAAATTTATGACTAAAATTACGAATTGATGATTGTTATGTAAAAGTTTACTATAACATGACAACTTTTTCAAGATGGCGGTGTGCATCGGTTCAGGTCTACCAGTTAATACCGATTTTTATATTGGACTTTCATTTCCTCGTTTCCTGTACCAGATGATGGTACTTACGTATTAACGCCACCGCCGCAGAAGTTGTGCTAATGCACCAATAAAGAGCAATCTTGTTGTACACAGCTGAGGTGGCATTAATATGTAAGTACCCAGATGATTCTTTTGAAAAGATTATTCAGTTTATCATCATCATTCGAGACCAGCTGCGGTGGCATTAATACGTAAGTACCCAGATGATTCTTTTGAAAAGATTATTCAGTTTATCATCATCATTCGAGACGTATTATTCCCGTTGTGGCTCTTCTATTCTGGACTTTTATTAGATAATTTTCTAAAATAAACGTGCGTTCATCTTATAAAAAATTTAGAATGAAAAATGGTAAACTAAAATAAACATACATTACAAGAAAGACGCTATAATGTTACTGGCAGACGAAATTCTATTCGATTATCAAACTTTTATAATACTCGACAGATGGCGCTAAAAAATAGAATACGTAGTTCGTTTTGGGTTGCGTAATGAATTGAATAATCTTACTTTATTTATTAATTAAAAATCTGTACCAATTATTAAAACCATATACTGTAGTTGATTTATTAATTAAATCTATTGAGTGATGTATATTTTTTAATTTTTATATAAAATATCTCGAGTTCATCATTATTTAAAATTTACCTAATTATACTGAAAGTTATTTAAATACGTTTAATATCTTTTAAAATGCCCCATTGCATCTTAATAATTATTATTATAAAAATGATATTTAAATCATAATTGGTTAAAAAATGTATTTTGACTATTTGACAAATCCAATTGGATAAATTAACATTTCAAATTCAGATGATAAAACATTTTTATATTTCCGTATTGTAAAATTTTCATTTATTTAGTTATTAATCTTCTCGCCAGATGGCGAGATCTGTAGCACAAGTTCATTCACTTACGGGAGGAAAAAAAAAAGTTATTTTGAAGTTTATAATCATTGATTTATTTTTAATTCACAAAATATTAAAAGTATATTTTTATACATTAGACTACACCAGTTTCATGATTTGAATGTTTTATAAATTCTATCAAATAGAATTGGATGGTCCCTTTTATCAGTGATTTCCAAACTTTGAGTCTGCGCCCCCCTTTTTTCATAAAATCTTGGTACGCCTCACTCATTCCATTACAGTAATTTTATAAATACTTTCTACTTAGTTTAATATTACAAAACAATATACCATATTCTGTACAAATAAAGTTCTTATATATAAAAATATATATATATTTATTATAGTGTGATAATCTTTAATACAATTAAACAAATCTTATAAAAAAAACGAAAAATAGAAGCTTATTATCAGCAACTTCGGACATTAAGAGAATTAATAATTCGTGAACAGTATATTTGTGGAAAGCAATTAAAGATAACATAAACCACCCCAACCCTCTCTCAAACAGCTGACCAGAGCACCCCAAGCACGCACTGCACAAATACCTGTAGTAGTCACCAGAAGTGCTTCAGAGGAACTTTCTAGCTTCTCTGGCTCAGAATAATAAACCAATCTAAATAAATGTAATGTTATCGTATTTTTTTAACCGTATATAATAATCCCTTCCCATCTACGGACAATCGACTTTAACGGACCACCCCTCCCCCTATTAGTCCGTTGATGAGAGGTTTTACTGTACGCTTTTTCTGATTATTTTTACTTGACATCAATTTGAATTTATTTTTTATTTGTTTGTCTTACGCCCCCTTGGAATAGTATACTCTGTGGAACACAGTTTGGAAAACACTGCCTTTATCAATTTGTTGCTTATTGATATGAGATTATCCATAAATTACGTCATGCTGTTAGGAGAGAGAGGGATCATGCAAATTATGACGACACTAAAAATTATTAGAATTTATATTTCTGATAAAAAAAAAACTTTTTTAACAAAATATCCAACTTTTATGCTTAATTATTCAAAAAAATAAAGACTGCAGTGCAATACATTTATAGGTATATTTGTTATAAAATGTAAGATACAGTATATTCTTCTAAATAAATCTTCAAACTGGATATAAATGTTTTAGAGCTATATATATATGTTACAAAGTAATATATTAAAGCAATTCCTATTTTTTACTGCTTTTATATTTTTTTTTTTTTTACGTAAAATTGGAGAAAAATTTTTTATAGTGGAAGGGATTTTTTAAATTTGTGATGTCACGGTCAGCTAAGTCAAACTTGGTTTAGCGAAAAATGAGAAGGGGAGGAAGTAGGTCAAAAAGTGTTCGAAATAGCTTGACGTGTAATGTATGAATGATAATGCTATTGATTATATGCTATCCTGCAAGAGTATTGTACTCTGTTTTTGTATATATCAAATAATTTGATCGTGTTCGCTTTGTGTCGTGCGTTACGTAATATTATAATAATTCTATGGATATTTATAGTATTTTTATATTATCTCACGTGTCATACTTATATTTCTCTTATATTTAAAAATATAAAATTATCTTAAAATATTGAAATATATTAATAAATTAAAAGTATCTCAAGTTTAAAAGGATTATGATATTCACCTTCGCGCCTCTTTTTCAAAAATATGTCAGAATTTATTTGGAAATGACGTTTATTCGTGGAAAATCGCAGAATAATTTGTATTTAAATTACAATTTATCTTATCTGAAAAAACTTTCGGCAGATTTTTATCTCTTGGAAACTGCAAGAACTAATTAATCTATTTTAGATAATATATAATTTCTTATTGGTTTCTCTGCTTTTGTCTGAAAACATTAGTTTTTAATCATTAGTAGTAATAGCCAATACATTTGCCATATTCAAAGTTATTCAGAATAATTAAATTTGATATTTGTTTATTTAAATACAATATCTTTAGCCGGATAACGTTGTAATATAGATAAACTGCCGGATTACAGGAAAGTTATAATTTATTCAGAATATTGTGAGAAAATTTTAGCTTAAGTTAAAGATGTTCTTTTATATTCATTTATAGCACGAAAAGTTAGTATCGTATTTTTTTCTCTCGATAAATCGCAACACTAAACTTCATTAATTAAGTGTAGAACAATGTACAGTATTATAAAAAATTATTTTTTCGTGTTTTTCCTTTGTTTAACGCACAGTGTTAGTAGTTATAATTCATTTTCGTACATATAAGCGCGCATTATGTACTGGAAAAATAGTTTAAATTTTTTATTTAAATGTGATATACATTATTAAGTGAATATATTGTTATTTATAAGTGTAAAAAATTTGATTATAATGTGCATAATTTTTTAAAATATATTTCGTTTTATAAAAAATTTCGATCGGAATCGATGATGATAATTTCTTTAGAAATGATGTTTACGATTTTATTTAAATACATATTACTCTATATAAATTATTAATCTTATGATAAAAATAATTACATTATTTAATCGTGCTATCAAAATATCATAAAGTATACCAGATTCAATTTTATCGTCTAAATCTGGTCTCCCCAAAATCTAAATTTTTGAATTGCCCATATTGAAATATTTCGAGTGACATAGCCGGATAAAAACGTCCACACAAAAATATTTTTATTAAATTTTATTTTTTTAATTGCCTATATAAAATGTATAAATATCTAACTGTAAGAATATATATATAAAAAATAGTGCACAAAATAAATATTAAAGGATACATATATTTTTATGGGGGAAAAAAATCTGAATAAAATGTCTTCCGATGTAGTTTGGGGAAGGGTGGTTTAAAATATTGAAAATATCTATTATTTGTGTTTGAAAATTGTATTTTATGAAATTAATAATGATTTTATTATATTTATTTGGTTTTTTAATTATTTGAATGTTCTTTTAAACACTACTTGAAGTAAATAAAATTGCTTTTTTTTTCAAGAAATGAAAATTATCGAGTTATAAAAACAAAGCAATAAAATATTTCAAATAAGTTTTTTAATATAGTAATCACGTGTGTCAAGTTAGTCAGGCTACTAACAAAAAATTATATTCAACGTTAGTGCTGCCTAATCACGAGTTTTATAAAATATCGCGTCACGTCATAACTCTCACGTGATTTAACGATTGACCTAAATCTTTCACGACTTTTTTCCTCTCTCAATATTCGTTTCGAGCGATTGTAACCGTGACAGATGCTTGTGTCCTAGTATATAAATTTACATAAAGTTATATAAAATGTTTTAAGATCATCATCATCATTCGGAAATAAGGTCGCGCGTGAGTTACATAGTTGTCGCGAATATCATTTTTAAATTACAAGACGTATAATTTACACCCCACTAACAATGGAACTTTGCAGATATATGCCATTAACAACGAAAAATAAATATTGTAATAACTTCTAATGCATGCACCAAAACTTCACGACTTAAAAGAATTCTAAAACGTACGATTACTACAATGACGTTGAAATTTTGGAAACTAATGGCTAAGGACCAAGGAATATAAATTTTTTAAAAAGTTTTAATAATACAATAATTCCTCGATATAGGTGCGCTCTACATAACGCAATAAATAAATAAATTAAAAAATGATGAGAAAATTTACATCCAAAATATCCTGACTTAAAAATTATCAAACAGTTTATCGTTTATATTTTGTATAAGTTAATTATTTTTTTTTTTATCATTAAAATCTATAAAATTCGTATTATTTTTCTCCTTTATTTCTCGTTTTCTTTATAATTTAAAATTACAGTAAACATTATTCAATCATTTTTTTTTTTTATCATTAAAATCTATAAAATTCGTATTATTTTCTCCTTTATTTCTCGTTTTCTTTATAATTTAAAATTACAGTAAACATTATTCAATCTTCTAAAGGAATCTAAACTGATTTTTTTATGTAACATGAATGCAACTGATTCAATGGATTTTAATTTTTTTATTATTATTAATGGTCTTTTTTTAATCTATTTAAACCACGTATTATATACAAATATATATACATGGCTGTCAGAGGGGCGACTGCCACTCATGATTTTAGGAGCTCAGTTTAACTCGATATATTAGAGAAAAATATATTTGTATATTTCTATACTGTTCGAGCTTCAAAATTTGAAATTCTCTATCAATGTTTTCGCTTTTACTTGTACACTTACCACTGTATATTTGTCTTTTTTTTTTTTTTTAAGGGTCTCAAAAATAATTGCCACTGGCCTCGCATTTTTTCTGAAAGTCCCTGTATATATATAAAATACAAAAATAGCTATAACATATATGCATCACATAATTTTTTCTTTGTTTATACGTTCGTCGGTTACTGTAAAAGCAAATTAACTTATAAAAAACTATTTTAGGAGCTCAGTTTAACTCGATATATTAGAGAAAAATATATTTGTATATTTTTATACTGTTCGAGCTTCAAAATTTGAAAAATTTGAATCTCGAACAGTAACTTCAAAATTTTACTGTTTGTCAAAATTTGAAGTTCTCTATCAATGTTTTCGCTTTTCTTGTTACATTAATATGTTAATATTTGAGATATGAATGTACAAGAATACTGTCAATTATGCCTCCTTTTTTCAATTGCCTCCAAAATATTAGTTGCTGCATTAGAAATAGAAAATCCTGCATACATTTAATTTGAACTGTTTGAATAATGAAATCAAAATTATTATTCTCAGATACACGTAATTAAAATCACTAATATATAAAAAGAATTTATTTATTTTAACAAATTCTGTTTGTAATAGGTTTATGCTTGCAATTTAAAATAATGTGTTATTTTAAACCAGTAAATATGTATATTTCACTATATAATTATTTGAAACATTTATTATTGAAAAAAATATTAAACATTACTTATATTTATTAAATTTAACTGATCCATTCGATTTCTTTAAATTTTATTTTGTAGTTATCTAATAAGTACTGCCCATCCACGAAAGCGTGCCTACCTAAGGTAGATGTGTCCAAACGCGAAAGGGAGAGTCGCAGTCGGTATAATGACGGGTGGGAATATTGAATTAATATTATATTAAGTTCTGTTAAATATACTATTTCCAATGTCGAAAATAATCATTTAGCATTCGACATTACAATAAACTTCCATTCAACTTCAGTTATCTTGCGTTTGAAAAAATTTTCATCCATGTGCGAAGCTGTCTTCCCTATTTTGTCACTGGACTCGTTCAGTTAGCGCACGCGTACTTGCGTCGATGGTCGCGGCTAAGCTGGGCGGACAGTAGTTTTGTCATATGACAAAAAGACTGTTATTCTTTCATCGGTCTTTCCTTTCCTTTCAGAGAAAAAAATGAAGCTTCTTTGCTGATTTTTAAAATATTCTTTTTGTCCTTTGTCCTTCCTATTTTCCTTTTTACTTTCTAATACTGTAAATTTTTTCTCAGTAAATCTATCCGAATATAATATAATAACTTTAATTTAATACTGTATATTGCAATATTTACTTTCAAATAATTAAAAAACAAATCATCAGACAATCTTATCTAAACTTATGAAATCATAAGTTGTCTTCATGTGAAGAAAAAAATATGGTTTTCGAAAATTTAAAATATTTTTATTAATTTAAAAAAATATTTTGATATTATTCGTTCCGAGTACATTTATCTAGTTAAAGGATAAATGGATGATGTCATTTTTAGCCTATTTTACGAAGCAAAAGAAAGCGTATGAGATTATTGTCCTGTTGTCTGTTTCTCTATGTGTCCCCCACTAATAAATTTTAACTAATTAGTAGACCCATATTTTCATAAAATTTGGTTGTAATATTCTGTCCGTAAGGGTCATCTCGAAGTTCTATTATGTGTCCCCATATTTTCATAAAATTTGGTTGTAATATTCTGTCCGTAAGGGTCATCTCGAAGTTCATCAATTAATCCCCAACTACAGTCGTTTAAAAATGACAAATGTTCAAACATCTGAGATATTCTCTTAATATATTCCAAGCTATTCGTTTGATTTTTATAAAATTTAACACGATGATCATATTATTAAATATGATCTGAACTAACCCTTTATCCGTAGCTATTTAAAAATGGCGGATATTCAAACTTCAAATATTTTTCCGTAATAAGTTTTAACCTATTTGATTTTTATAAAATTTACCAAAATGATCAGGTAGGTTAAAGTCGATTTTCAAGTAACATTAAATAACTATATAGATTTATGCATTTAAAAATGGCGAGCATTCATCTTCCGAGATAAAGATGAAAAAGTGATGAATGATGAAGTTATTTCGAACATTTATTAAGATTTTTATTTCTTATTGTTGACAACAGATGGCACTTAAAGAAAAGTAGAGTCCCTAGATTTATAGAATAGCGCATTCTACGCCATTTTAGATCCTTTGCCGATCGATAATCACGGATAATTTTGCGAAAAGTAAACCATAATACTATATTTCTTTTTATAATTTATAAATACAAAATTAGAAAAAGAAATATAGTATTATGGTTTAATTTTCATAAAGTCACCCGTGATTATCGATCATCAAAGGATCTAAAATGGCGCGGAATGCGCTACTCTATAAGAAAAGGATAGCATTATAGCTTTTTGTATTTTCTACAACTTTTAGAACGTAATTGTTTAGTTTATTATTTATATAATTTAATATATAAAGTTATCTCTAGAAACAAACCATATTACTCGGAAATCGTGCCACAAAAACAGTTTTGAATACTTTATCTAGCGACATCTCTAATTTCTAACAGATACAATATTGGATTGAACATCACATGTGATATCTAAAACGTGATATTACAGTATTATCTCTTACTACCTGTCTTAATTTCAGCTATTCGTTATCAATAAATATCGTTAACAAACTATATGGCAGAGCAATTGTTATTGATCGTTATTACAGTGAAAACGCCGTTTACTGACAGCAGTGATGGAACTGAAACTACTGTCAGTAAACTGTTAAAACTGATAACTGAAAAAACAAACTGTTCTATAAGTAACTGTTGTATATGGCTTAATGTATAGTACTGCAGTATTTCTTCATTAATTTTAAGTGTTATAAAGTATACCATTGTACTGTATATCACCTTAAACTAGAAAATAATCATAAAAAATAATATATATTTAAATTAATGATTAATTAATTTAAATGATTAATTTATGATTTTCATCAATTAATTAAACTAGATAATTTAATTAAAATTGTCAATAAAATGTTAGAAATAAGTTTTATGGATATGAACTTATTTTGAAGACCTTTGATTATTTGAATAAATATTGTAAAATATATAATAGAACAGAATTTAACTACAGTTTAAGCATAAATAATGATAAATGTAAAATGTTTTGCATGTACTGTATTGTATATATGTATGTATAATGAACACATTAACTATCAGCGAGAATGATTATTTGATTAATACAAATATACTATTAGAATAAACATAATACAGTAATATTTTAGTACAGTTTATTTGCTTTCGAGAATATTACAAAAGTTGAACGTAGAGAAGAATTTCTTAACCACATTGTCCTTCCCAAATACCCTCCTGAAAGAAAATATAAAGTTAATAGTAAATTTCTGATTTCAATTTGACTATAAAATTGAATTGGTTATTTAATAAATATTTGTTTCTTATTCGAATTGAAATAAGAAAAAGTATTATGAATATGTATTAAATAATCTATAATATTTGAAATATGATACACACCGCAAATTGTATACATTTAAGTCCAGCTGCACAGGGACATCTAAACTGATAGATACCGTAAATAATGTTGTCTTTAACACTGCATTTTTCACCTAAAATTCATTTAATAAATATTAATAATTTCAGCAGTTAATACAACTATTTTTTTGATAAAGCATATAAACCTTTTTCCAATCTAGGGAAACATTTAGATTGTGAGAAAGAAGTCGCTTTTTTACAGCAATAATCTGGTGAACAGTCATTCTGCTCCTCACATTTTGCCTTAACCTAATTTTATAAATTTATGATTAATAATATGAAATTTAGAAAATTAATAAATAACTTACTTCGGCGATGGCAATAACAACAACTACTAATACAACTAAATACTTCATGTTGAAGAATAGTAATGATGCAAGCTGTCCAATCTTAAATACTTATTTAAAAATGTGTTATCTGGTACGTACAAACTTATATAATAAATGATTATTATTTTATCTATAATTTATGAACTTTAATCTAAAATTAATTTCATTTTAAATAAAATATTTAATTATTCAATTTATATTAATTTTTTAAATTATATCTTGATCGATGAAAGTTTTCCTTGGATTTAGTTCTTGATTGTATGCATAAAATTATTAGTGAAAATTTTGAGGATTTCATAACCTCACATGGACATAATTCCAATTAAAAGATATCTATACCGGAAAATCCATTAGAGCAGCGGTTCTCAACTTTTTGAGTTCTGCGTACTACTCAAAGAATATCAAAATTTTCCGTATTGCCAGCATTTATAAAAAATTTCGGCATCAAAATAAAAAAATAGATAAGCTAATAAAATACACCTATTTTAATTTTTTGGTAGCCAAAACATAATTAATATAATAATTCGCATATAAGTCGCGAACTAATAATTTGACATTTCTGAATTAAGATCTATCTGCGCTTGTGCATGTTAAAAATTGCGATTGTAGCACTTTATTTGGTTGTATGAAGAACAAAAATAGTGTTTTTGAATTTTAATTTAACATCACATGCCATGACTGAGCATTCGTGTTTTTTACGTTGTTTTTATAGGTTAGTTTGGAGTACTTCCCATTATAGCAAATTCCAAACTAACCTATAGCATAAAAACTATCGCGCTGACAATTCCGCAGTATGGCGCTAAAATGGCGTATAATTTAGAGTGCAATAAGTTAGGACATTTTTGTCTATGACAAAAAAATTGACAAAGGCAATAATCGATATAATGGAGATATAGTTTTAATTTTTTATACCATTTTTATATTATTTAAGAAATTATTTAAATATAATTTTTCAAAAAGTTTATCTTTCGCGTACCATAGGTTGCGAACAGTTATATTAGAGAATTCTTTATTTAACTCACATTTTTTATATTGAATGTAACACTGGAACCGAATTTTAAATAGTTTAGAATCTGATATAGCCTATGCTTTAGATGAGGCCAACAATGATTGAATCCTTTATATGTTATCAAACTTAATATCAAATACCGGTATTATTTCTAAATACTTGGGAATTGTACAGATAATAGTTGACAAATATTAAAATTAGAATTGACTATGAAAGAATACATTAGTTAAAATACATTCGTTTGGAAATAATTTATTAATCATCTCTATATTTATAGTTTACTAATACAACTAAATACTTCATGTTGAAGGATAGTAATGGTGTAAGCTGTCCCAATCTTAAATACTTATTTAAAATGTTTTATCTGATACATACAAACTTATGTAACAAATGATTATTATTTTATCTATATTGTATCAAGTTTAATCCTAAATTAATTACATTTTTGATAAAATATTTAATTATTCAATTTATATTAATTTTTTAAATGATATGTTTATGATGAGAATTTTTCTCGGAAGCTGATGTTGAGTTATATCTGACATCAAAAGAGACTAATCAGTGATGACTTACTGTTGAGGTTTGGAAAGCACCCAATATGAAGCGTTTAACAATAATATTATATGAAGCGATATATCAAATATGTTCTTAATGCCTAGCTTTACAATTTAATACAAAATTCTTTAAGCGAATTCTGTGAGAGAGAGATTTTATGAAATTAATTCCTAATCCATTTTGAAGTAATTCATGCACTAAACCCTAAATGCCTATTTTGTCCACAAGTTCGTTGAACACAATTCACACAATTCCATAAGTTGTCCAATTCCACCTCTTTTTAAGTTTTTGTTTTATTGTCTTCGTAGATCGGCTATCATCGTCATCGTCTTGTCGTCCATCGTTCGTCTTGTCAGCCGCTCCCGACGGGGCGAGTTGCGTTCTTCTCACTATTCTTACATCGTTATTTTTCCTTAGTTCATTTCTATACAACTATCAACTTCTCTCCCACTCCTATTACTAACTCTTTGCGTCTGCTCTCCACTCCCTTCTCTTGACCAGGAATTGAGTATTTATTTTCTCTTCGGAAAAGAAACAACTGGCAGAGCTTTCCCCACGGTTCATAGTTCCTTGTTCGTCATGATTAATCTTTATTAATTTATCGATTATCTCCTTCAATTTTATCAATTTTTAAATTTAAGTTTTAACATAATTTTACAATTTTGATTGCCAAATTTTAAAATAATTCGATAATATTTCTACAAAACAAGGAAGTCCGCGACGCGGTCTCAGGGCTCTTACAATGATAAAATTCCTCCTAAGAACTGTGATGTGTGCCTTGACAATTTTAAAAAATTGTATACGCGTATATGCACTGCCACTTAACTAATGAAAATTTAGAACTGTTAAATTTTGTTAAATAAGTGCAATACCACACATCTAATTAAAAACTCCCTCCACTCCCTTCTCTTGACCAGGATCTGAGTATTTATTTTCTCTTCGGACAAGAAACAACTTGCAGAGCTTATCCCACGGTTGAACGTTTTTGTTCGTCATGATTAATCTTTATTAATTTATTGATTATTTCCTTCAGTTTTATCAATTTTTAAATTTAAGTTTTAATATAATTTTACAATTTTGATTTCCAAATTTTAACATAATTTCATAATATTTCTACAAAACAAGAAAGTCCGCGCGGGGGTCTAAGGGCTCTTACAATGATAAAATTCCTCCTAAGAACTGTGATGTGTGCCTTGACAATTTTAGCATCTTGTTCACACCGTGTGCTGTGAGTTGATAAAAGATGAAAATCGCTGCTGTAAACTAATAAAATATTCCTAAACACTAAAATATATTTAAATTTATGATTTTTAACTTATTAATTTTAGTTTCATCAATTAATTAATTTAAAATTGTTAATAAAATTTTAGAAATAATTTTTAAGGCTAGAAATTTGTTTTGTAGATCTTTCGATTATTTAAATAAATAATCCATTGTTATGTCATCATGACGTCATGTATCGATTGTGATTTAATTATAAACTTTATGGATATTAGGTAAACAATGAATCATGAATATGATTTTACCATATCATTCAATCATTATAGCATGAATGATTATTTATTTACTACAAGTATACTATTAGAATAAACATAACACAGCAATATTTTAGTACAGTTTATTTTCTTTCGAAAATATTACAAAAGTTGAGCCTAGAGAAGAATTTCTTCACCACATTGTCCTTCCCAAAGACCCTCCTGAAAGAAAATATAAAGTCAAAAGTAAATTTGTTATAGTCAAATATATTACGTAACTAATAAAATACATTATTTTATTTTAATTTGACCGTAAATTTGAATAGATTATTTGCTAGATATTGTTGTTTTCTTATTTCAATTGAAATACGTAGAGAAGAATTTCTTAACCACATTGTCCTTCCCAAATACCAGCCTGGAAGAAAATATAAAGTCAAAAGTAAATTTGTTATAGTCAAATATACTACGTAGCTCATAAAATACATTATTTTATTTTAATTTAACCGTAAATTTGAATAGATTATTTGCTAGATATTGTTGTTTTCTTATTTCAATTGAAATAAGAAAATGTATTAAATAATCTGTAATATTTGAAATATGATATACCGCAAATTGTACACATTTAAGTCCTTCTGCACAGGGACATCTGAACTTATAGATACCGTAATTCATGTTATCTCTAACACTGCATTTTTCACCTAAAATTCATTTAATGAATATTAGTAATCAAAGAGTTAATATAACTATTTCTTTAATAAAATATATAAACCTTGATTCAGTCTAGGGAAACATTTTGGATCTGTGAAAGAATTAGCTTGTTTACAGCAATAATCTGGCGGACAGTCATCCTGCTTCTGACATTCTGATTGTGCCTTAATCTAAATTTATAAATTTATGGTTAATAATATGAAATTTAGAAAATTAATAAATAACTTACTTCGACGATGGCAATGACAATAACAACTAATACAACTAAATATTTCATGTTGAAGAACAGTAATGGTTTAAGCTGTCCCAGTCTTAAATACTTTGTAAAATGTATTATCTTTATACGTGTAATCATTTGTTATATAAGATTGCACGTGTTAGATAACACGTTGAAACTTATATAAACTATTATAATTTATTTATACTGTATGAACTTTAATCTAAAATTAACTGTATTAATTGGCCTAATAATATATGTGAATTCCATTCAAATTGAGTAGTATTTACATGAGACATGCTTGATGATATTTTAAATATAAATTTTAATCATGTTTAACTAATCTTGATTATAAAGTCTTTAATATGAAATTTTCTATAATATTTTCTTTCTTTATAGCACTTTCATTGAAAATTATAAAAACATAAAACTGTTTATAATGTTTATTTTGTTGTTTCATATATCATTATATTGCATTATAAAATACTCATCTTCTTTAATATTTTCTTTATGGATAAAAAAATCTTATTATGCTTAAGAAAGTTTTTATTATTTATCTCTTAAGATGTTCATCTTCTCCTTTAATATTTTCGTTATGGATAAAAAAATCTTATTATGCTTAAGAAAGTTTTTATTATTTATCTCTTAAGATGATAAGTCGGCTGAATGGCTGAGTGGTAAAGCAGTCAATTACCATATTGGAAAGACTGAGTTCAATTCCTGATCCCATATCTCCAAATCTTTCAAGATGGATCCAGGCTCGATTCATTGAACTCCGTTCTTCAATCTTTTGATTCATCCCATCCTGAGTATTGGCCAGTCTGTGATTGACTCTAAAAGTGGTCTCTGATAAATAATGTATATCCCATGTGCGATAAGATGTCTTAACAAAAATTAACCTTAACTTTAAGATGATAAACAATAAATGAAAACAAATTTTATAAGCGAATATAAAAAAAATATCAGTTGCCGAGTGATTAAACAAGTGAGCAGATAAATTACTTTTAACTATCACTTAAAAGTAAAAGGAAGAATCAAAGCTTTCATATAAAATAAAATTCTTTTTCAGATTTCAATAATTGCTGTATTTTTCTACTTAACTTAGCAAAATGGAAAATTATAAATAATCACTCAGAAAATAAGATGGAAAAAAAGGAAAAAAGAGAAAGTGGAAGAGTAGAGATGGATTGAAAATAAAGAAATAATATTAAGCAAGAAATATTGCAAAATTCAAGAATTAATCAAAAGAATGCAATTACGTTAGGAATGCTCATTTAAATAATTTTTTTTTCAATCAAAATAATAAATTGGTAGCAGAAATTTCTGATATTGAAGTTTACAAATTAGGACATTGGGATACTTAATCTTAAAAGTTATATATATAGAACAACAGAAGAGATAATGCTAAATAAAATATTCTTCTGAAGTAATGCGAGACGTTACAGCAAAGAAGCCATCGAGATTTCAAAAGCAAAGAAAATCTTAAAGATTTTTTTCATATTAAAATAGAAAACAATCTTTATGATTTCTTTAATTAATATTCCCCTTCTTGTTATTGTATACATATATGATATAATATTTTCATATTTTGATTTATAAACTTAAATGTTTTCAGAAATTTTTATAGAGATGTTTTTCTACCAGTTTATTATGTTAATAGAAAAAAATCTTATTTATATTAACGTTTCTAAATGAAATATATCTTCTGAATATTAATTTTTAGCCTGTTTTCTGAAGGAAAAAGAGGTTTATGAAATCACAATTTTGTTCCCCTACTAATAACTTTTGAACAGAATTGGTATAGGTCTGAATAACCTTTCTGAAACATAGGCTAAATTAAGTAATGAAAATATTTATGCGCGCCACATTATAAACATATATATATATATATATATACATATCAGAAATGAAGGATGTTTCAGAAACACTTGTACAAATTTCGGAATTTATGAGCGCCACATTATAAACATATATATATATACATATCAGAAATGAAGGATGTTTCAGAAACACTTGTACAAATTTCGGGATATCCGCACTTAAAGAAAAAAGGAAAATGTTCATGTAAGCATTTGTCCGAAAATTCTTAGTTTTCGAATATAATTGAAAGAATATAGGCCCTATTCAATAGCAAAAAGCAAACTATGTAATATTTTATTTCGAACTGATGCAAAATATTTATAGTTACACATAAACAATAATCAATCACTATAAATGCTGAAAATATTCTCCATCTGTTTCACTACATCATGGACTCATTTGATAATGTTTGAAAGGATGCGAGAGTTCTTGACTTGACGTGTATGCATTGAAGCAAGTGAAGAACATTTTGAGCATTTGTTGTGATTTATTACATTGGTAATATTTGTGTCAGTTTGAAGTAAAATGAAGAATATGATTGAAATGAGAATATGACACAATCTCTGTTGTTAAATTTAATCTTACAATATAACTCAAAAACCAAGAATTTCGGATACATGCTTATAAGAACTTTTTTCTTATTTAGGTGTGGAGATTTCAATCCTAAAGTCTATACAAGTATTTCTGAAACATCCTATATGTGTTATTTATTTGTTATTGACGACATTACGAGTTTTTAAGTGAATTTAGGTCATCATTATGATACAGGACGATTCATTAAACTTTTCGACTCTAAATCTTTCCACAATAAATCGCAATATTCAGATATTGTTTTCCAAAAATGATAATTACATGAAAGTCTTCTTGAATCTTCTGAAAATTATGAGGATTGTGTATTAAAGACTAATTGTAAGAGTGAAATGGTAGACGAAACCAATAAATGAATTATCAAAACCAAATTTTTTCTCTAATTTACATTCTTTTCAAACTATAATTTTATATCTTATCATAAAAATAACAACTGTTCAATTTTCTGAATACGTCATAAAAAGTTAAATTACCATAATTGAAGTTGATAAACTGAATGTTTATCAGGTAAATATATATTTCATATTTAAAATGAAGTTAAATTAATATACAGTTGCACTTATTCTTATGCGAATATACGCAACTGTATATTAATTTATAGATAATGTTTTACAAAATATTTTATCTATTATAAAAAAAAAGATTAAAATATTCAAATAAGATAAAAAGTTTAATATGGAACGAATTTAATAAATAATAAATCCTTACAAACTTTCACATTTTTCAATTCAACTTAATTTATACATTTTTAATATTAGTAATAATCATTTAATGTAAATAATAAATAAGAAAGTGCCATTAACCTTTTCAATCCATTCTATAGAAATATAATTATTTTGGCACAATCCAAAAAATTGAATATTTTTTTACAAATAATTATATTCCTGTAAATTTTTCGTCAATTCTTTAGTAACAGTTTTATAAGTTGTAATTAAAGTATTTTTAATAAGATTTTTTACAGTTTTGATTAACTATTTTGTCTGTGATCAGATATAGGACAAGTCCGGTATTGATGGGACATCTATATAATTTTTAAAAACTCATTAACATATTTGTTTATGTGTCTTTTACATTTATATTATTATTAGCTGTTAGTATATGTTAGAGAAGAATTTCTTCACCACATTGTCCATCCCAAAGACCCTCCTGAAAGAAAATATAAAGTCAAAAGTAAATTTGTTATAGTCAAATATATTACGTAACTAATAAAATACATTATTTTATTTTAATTTGACCGTAAATTTGAATAGATTATTTGCTAGATATTGTTGTTTTCTTATTTCAATTGAAATAAGAAAATGTATTAAATAATCTGTAA
Organism: Olivierus martensii; assembly: GCA_000484575.1. Lineage (NCBI taxonomy): Eukaryota > Metazoa > Arthropoda > Arachnida > Scorpiones > Buthidae > Olivierus > Olivierus martensii. The sequence goes on from AYEL01087883.1 coordinate 29,190, forward strand.
TATTTGAAATATGATATACCGCAAATTGTACACATTTAAGTCCTTCTGCACAGGGACATTTGACCTGATAGATACCGTAATTCATGTTATCTGTAACACTGCATTTTTCACCTAAAATTCATTTAATAAATATTAGTAATCTCAGCGGTTAATACAATTATTTCATTGATAAAATATATAAACCTTGTTTCAATCTAGGGAAACATTTTGGTAATGAATAAGAAGTGGCTTGTTTACAGCAATAATCTGGTGAACAGTCATCCTGCTTCTCACATTTTGGTAGTGCCTTAATCTAAATTTATAAATTTATGATTAATAATATGAAATTTAGAAAATTAATAAATAACTTACTTCGACGATGGCAATGACAATAACAACTAATACAACTAAATATTTCATGTTGAAGAACAGTAATGGTTTAAGCTGTCCCAGTCTTAAATACTTTTTAAAATGTGTTATCTTTATACGTGCAATCATTTGTTATATAAGATTGCACGTGTTAGATGATACGTTGAAACTTATATAAACTATTATAATTTATCTATACTGTATGAACTTTAATCTAAAATTAACTGTATTAATAGACCTAATAATATATGTGAATTCCATTTAAATTAAGTAGTATTTACATGAGACATGCTTGATAATATTTTAAATATATATTTCAATCATGCTTAAGTAATTTTGAATAAATTTTGTTGTTTCATATATCATTATATTGCATTATAAAGTACTTAACTTCTCCTTTGATCGGCCGGATGGCCACGTAATAAAGCTTTGCCTTACCACCCTCGGAGGACCGGGTTCAAATCCGGATCCCACACCTCCAGTTTTTCAGGAAGGGTCCGGGTCCGATCCGTAGAACCCCATCTTTCAACCATCCGGTTGACTCCATCATGGGTGTTGGCCAGCCTCTGATGGGTTCTATAAGTGGTCGCCGCCAGATACAGAATATTCAATGAGGATATGGCGGATTAATCTAACTAACTGATCTTCCCCTTTAATATTTTCTTTATGGATAAAAAATCATATTATGCTTAAGAAAGTTTTTATTATTTATCTCATAAGATGATAAGTCGGCTGAATGGCTGAATGGTAAAGCAGTCAATTACCATTTTGAAAAGACTGAGTTCAATTCCGGATCCCACAACTCCAAATCTTTCAGTATGGATCCAGGCTCGATTCATTGAACTCCATTCTTCAATCTTTCGATTAATCCCATCCCGAATATTGGCCAGTCTGTGATTGGCTTTAAAAGTGGTTTTTGACAAATAATGTATATCCCATGTGCGATAAGATGTCAAAAATTAACCTTAACTTTAAGATGATAAACAATAGATGAGAAGAAATTTTATAAGCGAATATAAAAAAATATCAGTTGCGGAGTGATTAAACAAGTTTTAACTATCACTTAAAAGTAAAAGGAAGAATCAAAGCTTTTATATAAAATAAAATTCTTTTTTAGATTTCAATAATTGCTGTATTTTTCTACTTAACTTAGCAAAATGGAATATTATAAATAATCACTCAGAAAATAAGATGAAAAAAAGGAAAAAAGAGAAAGTGGAAGAGTAGAGATGAATTGAAAATAAAGAAATAAAATTAAGCAAGAAACATTGCAAAATTCATGAATTAATCAAAAGAATGCAATTATGTTAGGAAGGTTGATTTAAATAAATTTTTTTTTCCAATCAACATAAATTGGTAGCAGAAATTTCTAATATTGAAGTTTACAATTAGTATATTGGAATACATAATCTTGAAAGTTATATATGTAGAACAGCAGAAGAGATAATGCTAAATGAAATATTCTTCTGAAGTAATGCGACTCTTTATAGCAGGGATGCACAGACCGCGGCCTTCCGTTGACTTGTTGGCGACCCATCTCATCATGTGTTATTTTAATAAACCACACAATCAACGAAATATTATGCATAGTTTTGAACAACGCACTTTCAAATAATATTTTTCTAATGTGAAATAATTTTTACAGTGATTTGATAATGATGTTTTTAAGCAATAAGAAAAAAATAATAATCATATTTGTAATAATAAATTTTTTTTTTATTTTTACTGTAATTAAGTGTGTGAAATAGATGATTTAAAAAATTGTATACGCGTATATGCACTGCCACTTAACTAATGAAAATTTAGAACTGTTAAATTTTGTTAAATAAGTGCAATACCACACATCTAATTAAAAACTCCCTCCACTCCCTTCTCTTGACCAGGATCTGAGTATTTATTTTCTCTTCGGACAAGAAACAACTTGCAGAGCTTATCCCACGGTTGAACGTTTTTGTTCGTCATGATTAATCTTTATTAATTTATTGATTATTTCCTTCAGTTTTATCAATTTTTAAATTTAAGTTTTAATATAATTTTACAATTTTGATTTCCAAATTTTAACATAATTTCATAATATTTCTACAAAACAAGAAAGTCCGCGCGGGGGTCTAAGGGCTCTTACAATGATAAAATTCCTCCTAAGAACTGTGATGTGTGCCTTGACAATTTTAGCATCTTGTTCACACCGTGTGCTGTGAGTTGATAAAAGATGAAAATCGCTGCTGTAAACTAATAAAATATTCCTAAACACTAAAATATATTTAAATTTATGATTTTTGATTTATTAATTTTAGTTTCATCAATTAATTAATTTAAAATTGTTAATAAAATTTTAGAAATAATTTTTAAGGCTAGAAATTTGTTTTGTAGATCTTTCGATTATTTAAATAAATAATCCATTGTTATGTCATCATGACGTCATGTATCGATTGTGATTTAATTATAAACTTTATGGATATTAGGTAAACAATTATTGAAATTAGTTAAATAATGTGACCTGTAGAGTCAGCTGAGTGAAAAATGAAAAAAAAAAGAGAGAGGGGGAGAAAAATGAAACATACTGATTTTTGCAATTTTCAAATTGCTCTACTTCTTTTGTTAATTAGATTTCAAGCTTGAAATATAGTGGATCGAGGAAAATGACAAACTTTTTCTACTGACTTTTTTAAGATAGGAAACAAAAAATTGGTCAACTCTGGAAAACTCAGATTTTTTATGCTAATAAGGGTTTTGCATATATAGCATAACGAAGAGCATTAAAATAATAATCGCTTCATAGTCTATATTATAAAATAAATCTACATTTAGCCATCTTATCCCGAATATTCTGGGTAACATGCCAATATATTTATATGTTACAGTATAAAAGTTTTTATTCTGTATTGGTTAAGCTCGCAATGATAAAGCTTAGCAGTTGACTCAACCATTACAGATCTGTGTCAGGGTTTCAATATGGCGGAATGAAGTTTAGCTCCTTATATCTTCAAAATTAATGCTAATTATCAGACCGATATAAAACCATAGTAATTTGTTTTATAAAATTAATAATGATGAATTCGATTTTCGTTTTTGCTTTCAAAAATATAATTATACAATACTCGGCCGGATGACCGCAGTTCAAACGTGCTGTGCTTCCACCATGTACAATCCGTATTCAATTCCCGGTCCCACATCTCCAATTTTTTCAACAGGAGCCGAACTGGTTCGTTGAACCTCATCCTGTACCAAACAGTTGACTTACTTTTGGATGTGAACGCCCCTGATTAGCTGCCCTCATCACCAGCCCACCGTAATTTATATTGAATATGAATTTCTTTTGAACATATTTCGATTATTTGAATAAAATATTGTAAAATATCTAACAGAACAGAATAAAATTTAAATAAAATTTAAACCGCAATTTATGCATAATATAAATAATATTAAATGTAAAATAATTTTATACATATACTCTGTATACAGGTATATAATAGAACACGTTAAATATCAGCGAGAATGATTTTTTATTTTTATCAATTATGCAGAATAAACATAGTAATATTTTAATATAATTAATTCGTTTTCGAGGATATTAAAAAAGCTTAACGTAGAGAAGAATTTATTATTCACATTTTTCATTCCATTTTTCCTAGAAGAAAATATAAAGTCAAAAGTAAATTTATTATAGTCAAATGTGAAATTATAAAATTTATTATGAATAGGTATTAAATAATCTATAATATTTGAAACGTGATACATACTTCAGTTGGTTGACATTTAAGTCCACTTTCGCAGGGGCATGTAAACATATAGATACCAAACTTAATTTCCTGTTCAATACTGCATGGTTCACCTAGAAAATCATTTAGAAATATTAATAATCTTAGCAGTTGATATTATTATATTACTTCATCTTATTACCTTTCTTCAGTTGAGGGTAACATCTTGGCGATAAGGCGAGACTGGATGTTTTACAACAATAACCTGGAGAACAGTCATCTTGCTTCTCACATCCTGCCTTAATCTAAGTTTATAAATTTATAATTAATAATATGAAATTTGGAAAATTAATGAATAGCGTACCTCTGCGATAGTAGCAGTGATAATAAGCAATACAATTAAATACTTCATGTTGACAAATAATAACGCGTAAGCTTTTGCGATCTTAAATACTTGTTTAAAGTGTGCTATCTAACACGTGAAAAACTTATCATATAATAAATGATTATTTTATCTATTATACTGTCTAAACTTTAGTCTAATTAACTGTATTTTAGATAACATATTGAATTTTTAGCTCTAAATTAAGTACAAAAATATTTTTATAGGAATGCTGAAGATATATCTAATCAAATTTTATTTAGAATTTAAAGATAAATAGCTATATAAAAATGGTATCGATGAAATTTTCAATATTTCTCTCATAAATTAATTCTCATGATTTAGATTTATAGTTAGCAGAATGACTGCATGAAACTGTGTTGTCTTTAACTTGCTAGATTAGTTTCGAATCAGAGTCGCATCCCTTCATTTTTCTTTAGTAGCTTTCGTGCCTTCAATCTTCATTCTTCGTTTGCTTACTGAATCCATCACTAGTATTGCCAATCCATGTTGAGTTCTGGAATAGCTTCAACTGCTTAGTATCTGGTGACGATGGAAAGACTCATAAATACAGAAAGAAAACCTATACATATAAATGATTCGATTCTTTCAAGAAATAGTTTTTCATTTTTTTAATGACATAAATATTCTGTTGTTAAACACAACGTTGTATAGAAAATTGCATGATTAAAACGGTATTATTTATCTGTAATTATCTGTTATGCACTATATTATTTATAATTGGAATCATTTATCTATAAGAAGTTCTGAAAATACTCATTCTTCATATTCAGATGTAGGTGAACACGTTTCAAATGTTAGTGCCAAGGACTTGAATTCTCTTGAATAACTGTAGTTTTTGTTTGAAGATATCAATTATGCGAGAATTAATTTTAAATATGTTTGTTTTACTATATATCATCACAACCTAAATGAGTCGAAATTTTTTTAGATTATGATAATGTACAATTAGATATATGAATTATTTTAATTAAGCTATTTCTTAATAAAAAAATGTGATTTATCTATAATATTTGTAACATATAAATTGACTATGAAACGATCAAAGATGCGAAACTTACATATATTATTATATTTTTCATGAAGCATCCATTTAAAGGATTGAATTGGATGAAATTTACAGTGTGATTAATTCCACAAAATTATTAGATAAAAATAATTCTAAAATTATTATTGTTATATATACATAAGACTGCTTTGATTTATGTTATTATTTTCTTAAATCGATCTACAGTAACCACATCTAATTGCAACAAATATCCTAATTTCTTAGCATTGTACTTAGTTTATTTTTTTACTATATACTGTATATGAGATGTGTTTGATTGGATAAGATAGTATTTATTTTTAGATGAAATACATTTTTCTGAATCGATATTTTCAGGAATTCTATTCAAATCGGGAAATATTTATGTGAATTATTGCAAAAGATATTCAAAATATATTTTTCTTTAATATTGATTCGATATTAAATATTTTTAATTAAATTGACTCTCTAATGGGTCCCAACAACTTATAGAATGTAAGGTTTTTCTGCTTATAAAAATACAAACAGCAATGCGATTATGAATATAAAAATTTCACACAATGAAGAGCACTATACATAACAAATTCACCTCATTTTTGGCAGGTTGCTGCACAACCATCAGAAATTATAGGGCATACCATATTAATATCTCATTATATATTTGTCTTTCTTTCTCTGTTTTTTTATGAGGGGGTATGTTTTGTGCTTTCCTATATAAAATAGTATTCCCGACTAACCGGGATACTAGGGAAATTAATTAGGCCTACATCGGTAATTCGCAAAATACTTAAAAAATCGGAATTATGGACAATATACATTTAATATTAAAAAATAAATAAATCGCATATATTCGTATATCCAAATATTCTATAATTCATTGAAAACGGAAACAAGAAATTAGTTTATTTGCAGCAAGAAATTATTGCAATATTTCTAATTTTAATTTCATTCTAATTTTTATTGCCAATTATTTAAGATGATAAACTTAATAAAGAAATTAATCTGGAGCGTATAAAAATCTTTCAGTTAGCGAATCTTAGATAAAGCATCGATAATTAACCATCAACACGAATTGCGGATAACTCCGGTTAATCCGCAACCCGGATAATCGGGATCCAGGGCATTTATTACATTAAACAAAATTAACACAGAAGAGTATAAAGTAAATTCACTCTTAAATTGTGAAAATATTTTTTGATTTTTAAATATATATTGTAGAATAAGTCAGTGAAATATGCCTCAATGATACAAATGAGAATAAGACAATTGACGATTTCTGCACATATGCATGCTGTCAATCAACACCAAAAGTGAATGACAATGATTGGAAACAGTTTTGATTTCTCACAGTTATCTATTGATTCTTGCATGAAAATCAGGCGACTGCTAGCAAAATGACTTCTAAACATTTCTATCATTATTTTTCAATTGGTTATTTATTCAAAACAAAATCGGGGAAAACAGACGAAACATATGTGTGTTAACTTGTAGGAATACACATCACCAGAATCTACTGCAGTAACAGACAACAGACGCCCAAATGTGATGTTACTTCCTGTTTATAACGTACTGCTCGGCAAATTGTGTGCAGAAAATAGAACAGACAAAATTTCAACTTTTAAGTTTCTGCAGCTCTTGCTGTTGTACTTTTATCCAATGCTGTTGTGTCGCTTGGAGTGACGTTTGTTTGATGTCACGAGCTGAAATCTTAAAAATCAAAACGGCGGAAACAATAAATAAGCTGATCAACTTACTCGAAATCATATTTCTTGAGAGCAAAGCTTTCGAACTAGTCGAGTATGGAAACCGTAATTCTCTCTATTTTGAAAGATATTTCTTGTCCAAAATCTATGACCTCTTTTTCATCTTTGTTTTAACTTCAACATTAATAAAGAGATTTTTGCCAAAGACAATAAATGTGTTAAAATCATTGTGTTGTCGTTCGTTTTTGTTTGGCATTTTAAACATCGCAAGAAGCTTCTGCAATATGCAAAACTTTTTCGAATTTCTGCTGTAGTGGAAACAAAGTAGACCAGAAGATAGACAACAGCAAGTTGTTCTGTTTTTGTTGTCTGTTTGCTGTTTTTAGTGATGTGGAATCCAGGCTTAACTTTCAGTGCAGTTAAAAATACGTTATTTTTTTGATTTATGGAATGTTTCTGTTTGACCCGAATGCGTGTTTAAGAATTACTAGTTTTCAAAATATATACATTACTCAATTCTGTATTCGAAAATAGAGAGGTCAGTAATATGGCAAAAATATGCCATAAAATCTGAATTATCAGTGACTAAAGTAGTAATTGAAAAGCACACTGTTCACACTCGTTCTGTGAATCATTGATAATTCAGTGAATCACAGAATCTGTGTGAGTGTTCACAATCTCACTCGTTCTGTGATTCACACAAGAGTTTTGAGATTTTTGCAAATAATTATATCATATATTACTAGATTTCAAAATACAATAATATAATATATAAATACACTCTATTTATAATAAAGATAAAATGTCATAAAAGATAATATATTTTTAAATTAAATAATTTTATATATATAATACCACTATACGATTTATCAAAGTAAAGTTAAAAACTGTATTTTCAACTGTAACTTTATAAATCATATTAACAATCTATCATATTGATAACCGATATTCTCAATTCTGTTAAATTATACTTTTTCTTTATTCCTACTGTATATTTTACGGAATATTATGATATCACAAAATGAGATTATGGTTTACAATAGAGAATTGCTAAAGTTAAATTTTGATATAAGTTTTACATAATTGTAAAAAATTACGACTAAAATGAAAACAAAAATGAAAAAATATGCCTCTCTTCCCTAACATATTTTAAAGGCAAATAAATATTAATATAAAGTGGCTAAATTTCCAAACGTGAAATGTTGGACAATAACATTTTTTATATTTTATTTTATTTTCATTTGATCGATTTTTTAAAACAGGAAAAAATTAATTGATTTATTTATTCCATACTTAAGAAACGGAAAAAATTAATTGAAACAAATGCTGGAGGCCGATCTAAAAATCGTGTTGAGTCCTGGTTAAATCGGAATGTACAGTCCACTAGCGCTGAACTGCAGCGACAAAGACGAAAGCAGCACAGTTTTGACCTGATATCACAACGTATAAACTGTTATAGTTCAGATTAATTCAACTTTGCCGCGACCGTAAAATCCGTTGAGTAACATCCATTAATGTTTTTTGTGACGTTGAATTGTTGGCAACCTTGACTGAATCAAGATGGCGAGATTCTCTATCGTTAAATCTCATCTATTTAATCAAATTTGTATAGAAAATCTTGTTCGTATTTCTTCTTATAAATATCTTCGATCAAATATTTTCTCTTCCTCGATTTTGTTTTACTTTCCTCATTTATTGCAGCTGTCAACATCATTTCATAAATAGCGAGTACCTTACCTTGCTTAGCGTCCATTTTGTTTTACACGAAATGAATCATGGGAACGGCGCTAAGAATCTTGGGAAAAGCGTAGCTTACCGCGAGAATAGAAACCGGCAAGCGGAATTGCCGTCGCGTTTATTCGCGACGGAAGCCAAAACTGTTCCGTTTTACGCGTCGGATAGTGGGAACGAATCTTTAGAAATTCAATAATCAGTTCTGTTATGATTTTCAAAAGAATAACAGGATATTTTCAGAACAAAACTACTTAACTAATGTAAGACATTAACGAAATGTTTGAAGTTGTAATTTAACATAAAAACGGTAGAACTACGAACTAGTGCATCATTATTATTGCTTCTAAAAAATGGTTATTTATAGTTATCTTTGTTTTTATTAAAAGAATAATATAGTATATGATTAATTTGATATCTGAGACGATATTTTTAAAGTTTGTATTTTTCAAATTATGCCAAATTAATATGTCATTGTTTATATTATAAATCAGTTATTAATTCTGGCATATTAAAATAACTTTATCATTTACCGTACACATTATATAGAAAATTATTTTCCAATTTTTAAAATAATAACTATTAAAAGTAGAAATTTATGTTTATGAGGTTGAAAATCATAGAAAAGTCTTTAATTTCATACTGAATAGGGGCCTACATGAAATAACTATTTAATTATTCTATGATTATATATTTTTTGATAACTTCAGATTTTAACTATTAAACAAAATTATATGTCAGTAGATTAAAATTTCAGTAGATCCTTTAGTATTTTCTACTTCTTGTTTAGTAGGTTATTAAGGTTTCTCAGTTGATGTAGCTTCAGATTCCTCAACTGATGTACTTTCAGGTACTTTAGTTGATGTAGTTTCAGGCACCTCAGTTGATGTAGTTTCAAGTTCTTCAGTTGATGTTTCTTCACTTCTACATTTGTAAATTTTGTCCAACAAATCCTAAAATGATTAAAAGAACTATGCTAAACTGACAGTAATAATTTAAAATCAATTTAGACTATATGAGCAAATTTAATTTAAAAATTTATTCAAGATATCTTTCATCAATATATTAAATTTCACATTAACAAGAATTTATAAGTGAAATCATTTTATCCGTATAAGATTTATATAATAAAACTTACTTCTCCCATTTCACAGTTTGAATCTTCCGGACACTTACAAGCGAATTCATACGTTTTCATTTTTTTATTATAAATTTTTGCGAAAGGATTACAAACATTTCCTAAAAATATATATAAACTTTATTTTGAATATTATAGAAATTTCTTTAGTTAAGAGTATAATTAAATTAATAATAATACCCAATAGAGGTTTACGTGTGCACATTCCATTCCCAAACATGAGATGGACACAGCATTCTGTTTCGTGACATTGCTTTTCAGAACGACATGTCAACCCCTGTAAATTATATATGATAACTAATATTTTAAAATATATTATTATTAAAATTATTTGATAGTTTAATTATCAAACTGCCAAAATTTTTCCTCTGCATTATACAAATCAATCAAAAAACTTTTATATAGTTCTGGCAAGGATTTAAATGCTGTTTATTATATTATTTCAATCTAAAAATACCGAAAATATTTCTGAAAATCTGAAATAATACGTGAATGAAATAGAAATTAAAGAAAAAAAAAATGTTTGAAAATATTGCCATACCTGAGCAGTAAAAGAAAACGCCAAAATTAAAATCAAATACTTTATCATCTTGGAATTTAACCGTACTAAGCTATACAAAAGAAAAAAATTTTTATCTATATTATGAATTTTTATCTCATCTTTGCAGATGTTGAAGTTCGTAAAATACTTGTGATATTCATTATTTTTTTACAGCTATCTTTTTGCATTAAAATAATAATTATTTATTAATCAAAAATATTCAAAATTTTGATTATTACCTTTAAATATTATATTATTTAGTTAGAAAGTTTTAATGAAATTTAGAAATAATAATTTTAAATACCAGATCAGTATAATCTTACATTATTTATGAAAAATTTTCCTATAAATTTGATGAATGCTTTAATTCTGAAGTAAATAATAATTGTTGATTAGTTAATTTTTGGTATTTAGTTGCGAAAGGAGATCATGAGCCAAATTGGATATTTTATTCAGTAAATTATATTTTGTTATTAGAAATTTTAAATTTTGTATAATATGCGATATATATATATTACATATTATTTTTATATAGTAGTAAATATATATAATATTGATATGCACACTTTGTCGGTTCAGTTTAATGTTTTCCCTCTGAAAGTTGCATGGAAAAGACATTTTTAAAAATAAGATGAAGGGATAATTTTTTCACTTGTATGCATAAAATTGAGAGTTTCAAAAAACTTCACTAATCATTGTATATGCAAAATTAAAAATTATATATATAATATAATGTTCTACTATGTTACAACATTGTTATGCGATGTTAATGCT
>AYEL01087885.1:0-13568 GCA_000484575.1 Olivierus martensii
TTTTTTTTTTTTTTTTTTTTTGCATACAATATTATGATATTCAATTTTAAATTATGATTAATATTTAAAAAATTGTTATATAACATGTAATTTTATATTATTATTCTATTTTAATATAGATAACATCATCATCAACAGCCTAGAAGTTAGACATTTGCTTATATAAGGATTCTTAGGAATCAATTTCCTTGGTGCAATATTTTGTCAGGTCTCAAGGGTGTCAGACTAAAGAGATTCAACTTATATTTATTTTTTCAATCAAAATTTATTTTATGTAAAAAATATCATATAGATACTTTATAACATAATACAAGTCATAAGATGATAATCATAAAAGCAGTAAAAAACAAAACCTACAGATAAAAAGTATTCTGTTAATCACTTTGGTTTAGAAAAAATCATTAACATTCTTCTTCATCATTTCTACAGAATCTGTCTGACAGATGGTTAGCTAAAAGAGTTAATTGAAACTCCAATGTTTTTCAAAAACTTGAGCTCACAAACTGTTATTGAAGAACTTGAATTCATAAACTGATTCAGATAAAAGCTGATGACTTTTTATAAAAATAATTTTTCTTCAAAATACACTGTATATATTTTTATTATATTATTTTTATAATAGAATATCTATATTTAGCATAAGTTACTATAATATCTATATCTTTGTATAAGTCAATTGTTAGCTTATATATATATATAGACAGTATATTATAAAAATAATTACATATATGTACAAAATTTCAACAAATTATTAATAATTTATATTAATCCATACACTTTCATCAGAATTTTCTTGTGGTTCCCTTTCTTCAACATAATTTGCTGGAAACCAATAATGTTTTTTCCCGCCATAATCTCCTCTCCACCAACCTCCATCTTGTTTTACAACATTAGTGATTATGGCATGCTTACAAAATGATAATTCATCTTCTCTTTGTGCTCTGTAGTCATAAAGGGCTTTTACTGTAATCTATATTAAAAAAATTTTAAGTATATATATAAAATTTTTTAATTCAATATCACATGCATTTTGTTTTATAAATTCAATCACATATTATTTCAAAATAGAAAAGTTAATTTTATTGTTAGTCAAGAATTTCCTTAAGATTTAACTAGTCATTAATTAGCTTTATTTTAAAATAAAATTGATTAATTACAACAAATTTCTAAATTTCTGTATAATTTTACCTTAGAATTAACATTATTTATGTCAGTATAAACTGCAAGTTCATATGGGTCTGGATCTTTTGGATCCTAAATAAGAAAAAATAAGGAATTATTCCAAATTCTTAAAAAATCTTATCATATCTTTTATACAAAAGCTGAAAAAAATATAAATCTATTTAAACATATAATTAAATATTTCTAATCAGTTAATAAATGTTCAATTTCTATTAAGTAAATACAGATATCCCTCATATAACCTGAAAAATACCATGTTGTATGAAACTGTGTTATATGAGACCTAGAGCCAATATAAAAAATGGAGAGTTATGTTCCAAAACCAATTAAAAACAAATGACAATTAAAAACAAATGACAAAAACTTTTTTAATTCCACATAAGAAACTTAATTTTTATTAAGAATATTAAAAAAAAAGAAAGAAAAAATATATATGCAAGACCCTAAAAAAACAATATATGTAAACAAAAGGAAAGAAAAAAATATACAGCCTATATAACATTCATTTAATAATTATATCTTCCCTACCACTGTTCAGTTAAAATGAGAAGGTTTTTTTTCTTTTTAACAATATCAATTTCATTTTCTGAACTTTCTTATGCATTTAAAGTTTGTGTATTGTCTGCTCTCTGCACAAAATCTGCATCTATCTTGCTACAAAACAATCATTCCTTAACACATACCTAAAAAAATTTATGAATAAAAAAATTTTTTCTACTTCACATTCCTTTATTGAAGAATAAAAACTTAATTTTTATCTAAGAACTGAACGGTTGGAACACAAAATACCCAATGGTCGACAATTAACTCAATTAATTCAATTTCAAATTGAAATATAACATAAACTGTATATCGTCCCTTCGTGGTAAACTAGCAAAATTGAATTTATGACTAATTTTATAACAAAGTATTTCCCAGTGATTGCATTTTATGTGTGTATTGTATGCCCATAGTGTGAATTTACAAGAATTAACGAAAATGTTTTGTGTTATAGGAGAGTAAATGTAATTTTCTAAATGTGTTATATAAAAAGCATGTTATAGAAGTACCATGTTATATGAGGGTTTTCAAATCATGCTAGAGAAAAACTTGTTATAGGAGAGATACCTGTATACTAATTAAATTTCATTTTAATGATTTCAATTATAAATAAATTTACATGCTTATTATATTCTAATAGTCTACTTTTAAAATTCAGAAAGCAACAGACTAATAAATTTTATTATTTTGTTTACAAAATGATAAAATTTTAATTAAATAATCATTCTAGAAACCTTTTCCTATCTAAACATTTAAATTTTTTATACTTTTATTATTATTCATGTGCTTTATCTAAAAACAATTATTATTGAAATGCTAAATATTTATTTTTTCTAATTTTGTCAATTAATTATAGTCAAGATTTCAAAAGTACACTTATTTTAAATAAAACATTTAAAATTTTATCATTATAATTAAAAATGATATTTTTATAAAAGGAAAATGAATTATATAGAATTAAATTCTTTTGATGAGTCAAATTTGCCAAAAATTTGGAATGTATTTATATCATCAGAATATTCATGAAATACTGAAAAGTTAAAAACAATGAAAATATCATGACTTTTACCTAGATAATTAATATTCATAATTTAAAAAATTTTAATAAGTTTTTTTATAGAAATTGATTTCCAGGATTTTTCAACATGAAAGTATTAAAAGTATTGAAGAAGATTGTGTATAGAGTTGAAAACATTTCTAAAATAATTTTTTCTATTTAGTGCTTCTTCAAGTTATTTAAAATTCTTTAAATTTTGAAAAATATAACAAATCAAATATTATTCTTATTTCATTAATAAAAAGTTAATTAATCTTACATACTTCTCCAATTCGTCTAACAACTTCTTCATTGACTGGATATTTTAACTTCATTTTTTTATAGAGAGCATGTTTTTCATAGTAATTGACTAATTCCACTAAATTTTCAAATTGGGCTGAACCTATTGTAAATAACCTGCCATCTTGTTTAATTCGACAATGTTTAATTTTATTGTCAGCTCTAGAAAGAAAAATTTAATTAGTATTTATTCAGTTATTTTTATATTTATAAATAGTATTTATTCAGTAATTTATATTTATGAAATAATTCAATAAATCTAAAAGAGAAAAAATATCTATTTTAATTGATAAATAAAAAAAATTAACAAATATAGAAAATAATCATTTTCTCTTTTTATGAAAATTTAATCTACAAATTTTTACTACAATGTTTATTGAAACAGTTTTTATAACTTAATTTTAATATTTTTTAAGGAACTTTTTCTCATATTTTTCATCCTCTCAATTCTGCATCTATTAGTCTACTTAGTAGCTAATTTGTATTTTATAATTAAAAACAGCTAAATTATTTGGAGTACCACTGTCTTCTGATTAATAACAAAAATAACAGCCTTTTAGACCTTATAAGAAAATTATAAACTTAATTGAATAAACTTTAATGAAACGCGTTTTTGGTATACACCTTCGTCAGTTCAAGTTCTGTAATTCAAAAATATTTGTTTAAAATACATATATAAGAAAGCATAGAAAACGTTAGAATAACAATAGTATAATGATTTTAAATATCATAATTTTTTGAAGTTTGAACCTTATAAGAAAATTATAAACTTAATTGAATAAACTTTAATGAAAAGCGCTTTTGGTATACACCTTCGTCAGTTCAACTTCTGTAATTCAAAAATATTTGTTTAAAATACATATATAAGAAAGCTAGAAAACGTTAGAATAACAATAGTATAATGATTTTAAATATCATAATTTTTTGAAGTTTCTTAATTATCCGCATTAAAAATAAATATATGGACCATTTATTTTGAAAGTGGTGTAAGTCCATTTTTTTTAAAACAATGAGATATTATATAAATAAAAAGTTTACACTAAATTAATGTAATATTTCAGTTTTTTAAAAAAATGGACTTACACCACTTTCAAAATAAACAATCCATATAATGAATTTATAAAATTGTAATATTAAGTTAATAGAGTTCTTTACGTAGACACCATCTCCATGCTTTGCTGATGTCATTAGGGTCGAGTTTGTTAATTGGCATAACTGCAGATCTTCTTTTATCTAAAATGTGCAATGTTTCTATAGTTTTTCCTTTAATTGGATTTTCTTCACTGTGTACAATTTTTGCGTAGTTCCAGTTGATGGAGATATTCGTAATGGCTGCCCTTTGCAGTAATGCCGTGTTTTCGTGGCCTTTTTCTATGTTGTGTTTATGTTCGTTGATTCTTTTAGTTAAATTTCTAGACGTGCAATCAATGTAGACTCCTGTTTGCTGTAGATCATTGCCATAAAATGGGATCTCAAAAACACCTGGGATCTTATTTAAATATTTAAATTGGTCGGTCTTTATCGTTATGTAGTAAATTAAACAGAGTATTTCTTCTGTTAAAGACAGTTTTATTTCCTGTGATCTCTTCTAATTTATTTTTATATTTTAATGTAATTTCATTAATGTCTAGTGCGTAGAAGCTGACTGTTTTATTCTGTTATTCGTTATTGGTTTTGTTTTTGTTACATTTTTTACAATGTTCTTCATATAATTTTTAGATTAAGTTGCCATTATAGTCATACAGTATCGCTTGTTTAACCACCCATTCTAATTCTAGCATCTTATTCGTATAGTTGGAAAAAATAAGATGCTAGAATTAGAATGGGTGGTTATGCTGTTATGAAATTCATTGAGAATTGATATTAGAATTGTTGAGATTTTGTCAATATCAATAACATATCAATACTGATAGAAATAAAAATCTTAAAATAAATAATAATAGATTAATTTTAGATTTGTCCTGTTTGATATTAAATTAAATTATTACAAGAATCTTTTCTAAAATGCCTAATTACACAGTTTTAATGCTAAAAATTTTGAAATTCATGGAACAATAAATTTCAAAATTCAAATTTTAAGCAAGCATTAAAAAGTGAATATAAATTTTTCAATAAGTTTTGAAAAACTCTAATTTCATATAAATATGAATGAAACAGAAATAATAAGTTAATCAGTCATTGATATAATTAAACTTAGAGTAGACCCTTTCAATTTCATATAAATATGAATGAAACAGAAATAATAAGTTAATCAGTCATTGATATAATTACAAAATTTTCATTTAAGTAACTTTTCATTATATAAATAATAACTGATTTTGGAATTTTTTAACATAAGGTAAATTTTTTATAGAAATCAAACTTAAGCATCTACATGGTACAAATGCATATATACCTAACCTTTGTTTTACATGATACTTGAGTTGCACAGCTTTGGTTTACATAATTAAAAAATTGATACCAAATTTTTGTTTTACATGGCATGATTTCAATTTAATACTGTTTAAATCCAACATTGAGAACAAAGATGACCACAGTAATATTCTAGACCAGGGGTCAGCAACGCGCTGCCTGTGAAGCAATTTTTAAGTGCCTGTGGTTTAAATATCTGAAATCTAAATTTTAGATATTTGAACAACAAATACTGGTAGTACTAATGAATAATTTTAGTAAAAATTTTTTATAACTGTGAACTTTAATTTTATCTTTGCCATTTTAACAACTGTATGAATTGTATAATTAAATTTTTGATGAAAACTGAATCTTAGCAACATCTATATAAAACTAGATGACTAGATGAATCAATTTTTGAGTATTAGACACATCTGATGCCACATATAGTGAACTATTTTCTGTCCCTGCTATCCTCGTATACTCTATCCAGCACTGTATACTACAGTGCTCGCCGAATTCCTGCATTTCTGAAATATGCCATCCTATTAAAAAAGGTTGCCAAACCCTGTTCTAGACTATGGACTATGACAAATAACAAACTCCTTAGCTGTTAAATCAGTATTGATGAGCAATCTTTATATATACTCTACAGTACAATATAAACATGATCTTTATTTTTCATGTAATATTCAATTATTAGAATTGTTAATTAACATTTATAGTAATTTATAAATGGTGAAAAAATAATAAAAATTATCCATTATGTTAACCTTTCAATAAATTATTTCCTTGACTTTGATCCAAACATGGATCATAATTTAAGATTTGGAAGGGAATTATAAAAGTCCTTACCTTAATATGAAAAGATTTATAACAAATTAAA
Organism: Olivierus martensii; assembly: GCA_000484575.1. Taxonomy (NCBI): domain Eukaryota; kingdom Metazoa; phylum Arthropoda; class Arachnida; order Scorpiones; family Buthidae; genus Olivierus; species Olivierus martensii. The sequence goes on from AYEL01087885.1 coordinate 6,336, forward strand.
TAAAAGTAAAAACAAAACAGTGATAACAAATTTTATTGAGCCAATCCAAAAATTTATTTAGAAAACAAATTAAAACAATTTGAGACAGAGGAAATTAGCAGCAATAATGGTGACTTTGAACTGAGAAAGAAGACTATTTTGATATTAAAAAGAGAAGATATAGAATAAACATGTTTTCATACATTTTGAATGGTTTGCATAATTAATTCTTAAATTTTTGTTGTATATTTGTATAAAATTATTGTTAATTTATTTGTAATTTATTTTAAATAAAATGCAAATTATTTAATTGAGTGTTACAGAATCTATCTCTCAATTTTCTATACAAATGTTAGTCTTGATTTAAATGATACTTTTGCAGAATCAATATATTTTGTAAATTGAGAGTTAGGTATGTATATTATAATATTGTATTTTGTATTATAAATATATATATATATATTTATAATACAAAATACAATTTTAAACACAAATTAAATTAATAGGTGATGAAACTATCATATTATATAATTATTAAATAGAAAAGATGTGTATTTAGAAATTTATGTTAAAAACAGGGATTTTTACAGGAATTTATATTAATTACAATTCACAAGAATTATTATTCTTTATAAAATTTCAATATTAGCTCCATAAAAAAATACTCATTAGAAATTTATATAAAGTTTTATGTATGTCAGGTTTTACAAAAATTAAAGCAAAGCTATATACTTTTATTTAAATAATAAATGTAATTAAAGATTGACTATTAATCATCTACTAAAAATGATGAACTTAATGTAATTTTACCTAAAAGATATAGCAAAGCAATTATCTTCTCTTTCACTAGGTCTAACCAAAAACGATCCATCATAACTAACTCTTTTCAACATCTTTTCTGCATCAGCTCTTGTCATATCACGGCAATACCATCTGAAATCAATTAGAAAGAAAAAGTCTTTCTTTAAATTAAAAATGTAAATAATAAATATATTTTATATTATTAATTTTATTTTTTCATAATAAATACAAAAGATTTACAGGAATTTCTCAACTTATATAAGATTTATATTCATGCCAAATATTATATATGTTAAATTTTATGTAAGTTGAATTTACTTATGTAAATTATTGTATGATTACTATAAGCATATATATGTATATATGCTCATAGTATATATTATTTTTATATATATTAAAGCATTTAAATGTTATAAATGTAACTATTATAACATAATATTAAATTTCCTCTTGGACATTTTTCCCTCTGCATTTGTATGTTGAGGCTAGTATATGTAAGGGTTATTATTGATTGCACTATTGACAAATAATTTCTTGGATCAATAAAGCGGAGCATTCGTCTATTGAATGAAACAATCTTGAGATGATTAAAGATCACATGATGTCCAAATTTAGCATCTTCAAATCCTTCACTGTTGTTTTCCCAGCAAGGAGAGGTGGGGAAGTGGATTTGGATATATTATCACGGGTGGACTAGTCTGGTATATAGGCAGTTCAAAATTAGTACTAAAGTAGAAGCAGAAGTTTATTGCAAAGGAATGAAAATGTTGTATTCTTAATATCTCAGCTAGTTTGCTTCTGTCTTTCAAAAAGAAATCTATGCTATTTTTGCATGTAATAAAATCAATCTTGATAGGAGATATGTTAATAAACATATTTATACCCTATCACAGGGGTTGGAAAACTTTTGGGAGAAAGGGCCATATTGCATCAATGAAATATAGCTTAAGGGCTGCATTTTCCCAGAGTTCCTATCCTTCATCATCTGAACCCCCTCCAAAGTCAGCCAGATTGGCCGCATGGAAATGCTTCGGCTTTCCACCCTGGAGGACCCGGGTTTGAGTCTTGAGTCCAACCCCCTTGAAAATATTTATCATGGAGTCTGGACCTGGCCTGTCGATCCTTTCCTCCACCATCCGGCTGACCTCTATCCGCAGGGATGGGCAGCCTGTGGAAGGGCTTGTTTTGCCCTGCCACATAGTATTCTTCCAGAATGAAGTGTGGCATTATCTGTTGACAAAAAAACCCGTGAGTGTGGGTGTAAGCACGTGGTTGGAAGTGATCCTGCCCTTTAGTAATTTATCTGATTGGAAAGAGGCAAAAAAAATCTCAAAATCCTGCCTTCACCTAATAACTGTCCGAGGTTCCTTCAGTAATTTATCTGATTGAAAAGAGGCGAAAAACAAAATACCAAAAAAAAAAAATTCCCAAAATCCCACCTTCACCTAATAACTGTCTGAGGTGATAAATTCTCTTAGAATATTATGTAGCTAAAATAGAAAGATCCTAAGGGATTCATTTGTTGATTAAGATATTATAAAAGGGTGACATGTTAAAATTAAGCCAATTTTCTTAGTAAAACAGCTTTCATTGGCTGTTATATAAATCATGGGTTTTTTTGCATATTTTATGCCCCTTTCCAATCAGGGAGATTACTAAGGGACAGGGCCAGTTCCAGTCACGGGCTGCACCCACACCTGTGGAGGGAGTCCAGATGGTAAAGGATGGGGATCATCGGGCAGGGCCCAGCACCCCAAAAAAACTTTTCAGGAGATACCAGACCTGGGACGCAAATCTGAGTCCTCCTGCATGGCATGCTGATAGCGTTACCATTTGGCCATCTGTATCATGGGTTTGAATAATGCTAGCAGTCAGAAAAAAGTGAAACACTATTTTCAGAGAAATTCAAAATTATAATTTTAAATTATAATTTAATCATTTTAAATTTGAAATAATAATTAAAAACATTCCTTTCTGGAAATTGTACAAATATTAAATACAAACACCGTGAAATTACGAAAAGTATTGAGTTGAGACCAAACTATTCTATTTGATTTTGAATGTATTTTGCAACCGATTTCTTATGCAATGACTTTTATTCTGGTTAACAGTTAATCAAATCTATTTTTGTAAGATATATGACACTTTAATGACATCTACAGTTTACCATATGAATTATTTTTTATTACTTTTCTAGAAATTGCATAAACTATATTGCTGAGATATGGAGAGATTTGATATTTTTATGTATTCATTTTATTTATCGATAAAATTTTTGGCAGTATAGCTATTAGTTGGAGGGCCACATTAAGTAATTCTGAGGGCTGCATGCGGCCAGCAGGCCACAGTTTGCCCACCCTGCCCTATAAGATAGTGAAGTTGCATTATATTGTAAGTTTAATTCAAATATTTTAACAATGAAAATCTTAAACCATGTAACGTTCAGCTCACAGAGCAGGCAATAACACACACAAGTTCATTAAAACATATAAACTTTAATTAAAGTACTTTTCGGCTTTATCCAGCCCTCATCAGTAAATACTAAAAACAACACAAAAAAAGAATACATTAAATACCGTTATACTGTTTGTAGTATTTACTGATGAGGGCTGGATAAAGCTGAAAATACTTTAATTAAAGTTTATATGTTTTAAATGTACTTGTGTCTAGAAAATTTTTTATTTTACAACTACTATAATAAAACTACAGAACTGTTTTGCAGTAGTAAAATAAATTTATTTATTTTAAAATAAATATTTAAGCAAAATTTGATAAAATTTATTTAATTTCATTTTTCTATATTTCATGAAGATTATAAATTAATTTTATTTTCAATTTACTTACTCTTTTCCTTCATGTTTGTTTGGCTGAGGCACAGGTTCATTAAGATATAAAAATACTCTTTGACTGCGAAGTGGATGAGTTTGATAATATGTAATGAGACTGTAGAGTGTATCAAAGGCTACTGTTTCTATAAGATAATATTTTGTTTGACCCCGCTCTTGTCTTGAACGTATTCGACAATGATCTACTCTTCCTTGATGCCTAATGATTAAAAATAAAAAAACATATCAAATGATGATGATAGTGCTTTTAATATAAGAATTATATTTTAATATAAAATCTATTTAATGAATCTCATATTAAACATTCATTGTATTAAAGCACATTATCTGATTTGTGAAAAATACTTGGAATTTCATTCATATAAAATATCTATTATTGAAGAACTATATTCTTATTTATTAATTGAAATTATCAATATAAATATAGATAATCCCCAACTTATGTAGATTTATGCTAATGTAGTGATTTCCTGATTTACAAGAAAAATCTGATTGAAAAGGATAAAACTATATTGCAGAGATATGAGAAAATGCATACAGTACTTAAAACTCTCAATAACAGCACTATTAAGCAGTCCCAATGTCAGTTTAATAAGTAAACTTTATTTCTAGAGAAAACTATTTTGTTTTCTCTAGAAATTTGGCACTGTGCAACCATCTTCAAAACACTTTTAACAGTTTAGAACAGTGGTTCCCAACGGGGTCTTCAATGCCCACTGATGGGCGGTACGCCCATCAGTGGGCATTGAAGAGATCTTAGGGGGCTTTTATGGTCCAAGGCAAATTTAGGGGGCGTTGAGGACTAACTGCTGCCCCCTGGGACAATACAGTAAAACCTTGATTTAACGGACTATAGGGGACAAGACTAGTCCGTAAAATTGAAAAGTCCGTAAAATCGAAGTAAAATTTTTTTATGGTACCGCCCATCAGTGGGCATTGAAGAGATCTTAGGGGGCTTTTATGGTCCAAGGCAAATTTAGGAAATAATACTAATAATAGAATATATATGTATTTAAAATAAATAAATATTTCAAATATAAACATTGTTTAACAGGAATGAATAAATATCTAAAAAATTTAACATTTATGCAACGTTTAATAAAGAACCCATGTCAAATTTACTAATGCCCACAATAATTTTCCCAACTAGTTTTGTCAGAATTATTACAACAAAACTAGTTTTTTCTGATTCAGCTTTAGTCAATGTTACTTTGGCATATTCAAAGCTAGTTTTATCTGATTAGAGATAGTTAAAATTAGTATTGACTAATTACTATTTGTCAAAGCTAGTTTAGAATAAGCAAAATTAGTTTTGCCTTAAATTCGGTTCTGCCTTTAATATGTATACTGAATAACAAAGTATTTAATTAACAAACAATGACAAAAAAAAAATATATATCCTCAACAAAAAAGTAGATATAATATATACGATTGGATCTATTTTATTGGCTATACAATAGTTTTATTTTTGCAGAAATCTATATTGAATTCAGTGTAAATGAAAAAGAAATGTATATTATATAATAAAAAATAAAAAGCACAGATATATTACAAATGTACTTAAAGAGAAATGAAATATATAAATACATTATTCCTGTTTTAATGAAATATCTTATTATTTACAACAGGTTTTGCTGTCCAACATCACTAATTTCAAGGATAATATTTACAATTATATATTCTATAATTGATAGCATTTAATTTGATTCAGAATCAATTATAAATATCAGTTAGTAAATATTATTCTTTCTTTTAGAATTTTTGCTATTAAGTTAATCAAAATATAATAGATAAATACAGAAATTCCCAACTTAAGAAGATCATTCAGCAAAAACCTATATAAGTCAAACATATATGTTGGAGCATATCTTATACAGTAATATAGATGTAACAATAAAAGTAATTAAATTAAAGAATAAGCACATAAGTTGGCTGGATGATTGGTAAAGCAGTCATACATCTTGAAGGATCCAGGTTTAGTTGTGTAGGAACTCAGAACTGAACTCCAGTTTTAGGAAGGATCCAGGCTTGACTTATTAGCTAAAATTAACCTAATAAGTATATAAATACATGCACATATGATAAATGATAAAATTAGGGAAAAATACATGAAAATATGTTGCACTGTATGCACTATAAGTTTTCTATTGCTATTTTTAGGTATACAAATATTAAAACTCTCAATAACAGCACTATTAAGCCTTCCCAATGTCAGTTTAATAAGTAAACTTTTTATTTCTAGAGGAACGTTTTCAGCCACTGTGTAAAACAGTTCTATTTTGGAATCTTAACGACATGTATTTTGGAATTTAGAACATCCTTTGTTCTAACCAGAGGTTCCCAACCTTTTTTGGCCTACCGCCCCCTTTTCAAAAAATAATTACTCACTGCCCTTTTTCAGAAAAAAAACACTGACTCCCACTCTTGAAATCAATAATGTAACTGTTACATTATAAAAACAGCAACATAACGTAGAAAAATGATTTTTTGCATTATAGAGTAGAGATTTTTCAGAAATAAAAAGTTTAATTCAATCAGAATATGTAAATTAAAAAAATAGCAAAAATTTTTTAATAAAAATTCGGGCTCACAGCTCATATGAAACCAGACACCGTTGGGAAAACACAACACCACTGCAGGGTATTTATAATATTATTTTAATCTTGTCATGACCTGTGCAAACTTGTAAATACTGTATATAAGCTTTGTTGATTGAGCTGGAACACACATGCACATGCGCGCACGCACACACACACACACAGTGATGCACTGAGCATGCTGCGACTCGTTCATGGATTAATCAAAAAGATATTGGGAAGCTATAATGTGCCAATACCTACTTTAAATACGGACTGATCTTGCTTAAAAGACATTTAGAACTATTTGTTGAGACATCGTTCAGTGATTTTTAGTATTAATCAAACTTTTTAGCGCATTTTTGCGAGTACAGTAAAACCTCGATTTTATGGACTTCGGATTTTACGGACATCATCCCAAAAAATAAAATAAATAATAATAATACAATATTTGCATAAACCTGTCCATAGTATAGCTACATCCAGCGTTTCTTATCTGCACTGGTGCGTGTAAAATAAAGCTAAAAAATAAAATAAATAATAATAATACAATATTTGCATAAACTGTCTAACTGTATTTGAAGTTGAAAGGAACTAAGTACTGTACAGTATTATTGAATTGCGTGTAAAATAAAGTGCAAAGTTGCGGATTAGGACGACTGTTAATACTATTAAATTCTACTAAGCCTAACGGTTCTAGCGACTCTGCAATCCAGAGTTCGGCCTGAGCTCAGGTCTTAGACTAAGTTCTAACTTAAATACTAATTAACGTCACAAACACTCTAACAACACTTCACGTTAACTGGCAAAACCAAACCGTGAACGAGAACTTACAACTAAGAATAACAAACAAGTGTTAGAACTAGACGGACAAAAAGTGTTAGAAACTTAAATACTAATTGGAGTTTGAGAACAGGGAAAAAATATTTTTAAGATGTTTGATTATATAATTTTAATAAAGGAAATTGTATATCAAAATAGAATAGATATATTATATATAATTATTTCTTTATATTTAATCATTTAGCATT
>AYEL01087887.1:0-20466 GCA_000484575.1 Olivierus martensii
AAGACCACTTCTTGTCTTGGCACTGTGTCGTTCGATACACGACTCTACCACAATCTGTACTTCATGTAAATATGTAAATATTAAACTTCTGATTACAATCCAATTGCATCTTGTATTAATATCCCAGATAAAAGAGCATAACAGATGCTACCTGATATGCTTTTTTTTTCAATCCGCAATGAATTTATAATCGCAGAAGCATGTAGAAGATATTTAAAAAAATCACAACTGTTTTCTTTGAAACATTTGAAAATAATTTTAAAATGTTTTTATATACTGTATTATATTGAAATTCAGTAAAACATACAGTGAGGCACTTTTATACGTATGGAAATCTGATATGTTGCCACCTCAGAGGTACATAAACATATTATCATTAGTGTTGCCATTTCGGCATACAAATAATCATGACAGCATCCAAATCGCTGGTTTATAGAGAGTAAAAATTCATTTGAACGGTTCATAAAGAGCAAAAATAGAATTTTTGTTTTTCATGAATGGCTCTTATCATTATGGTCATTTAGATCCAAAACTGATGAAATGCGTAATGGTTACCCCCATTACAATTTTTCTAAGCTTTGAAATATTGCTAAATTTAATTAGTCAATCCAACAAGTTTATCAGTAAAGATAAGGCCGATCTCTAAAAGCAATATTTGCAAGCTTCAATCGTTCTTTAATGGAAAATTTATCATTACTATAGAATTTAGATAATTGTTTCTAGAAAAATGAACTAGTTCTAAAAAATCTAATCTTGAAAAAGGAAATTGTCAGTTGGACGTTAAAGAAATTATGCTTTATAAAAACCATCTTTATATTACTTTCGTTAGATTATATATTATATTATTTTATATATAATTTAGAGGAATAAACACCATGATTTTTTCAATAACGATTCTTTAAGCTTATATTATTATTATTATTTCTTTAAGCTTGCATTAATATTTTATAATTCCCTTAATTAGCTCTTCGTTACAATAACGATCCCAAAGTAATTATCTTATTGGGAGCATTAGGTGCAAACTTCTCTTGTGCTAGTAAGGTAAGTCATTTCTATAAAAATCTTATTAAATAAATTCAATTGATATGATTTCTTTTACTTAGATTTACAATAATATAAATCTGTTAAGGTCTGAATCACATTCGCTTAGATTCTGCATTTAGTATTAAGTTGGCCTCAAATGAATTATATTTAAATTTTCAAAAATTCCGATAAGAATAATAGATTAATAATTCGTTTAAAATTAAAAATTCTATATTTATGTCAAACATCTAAATCAAATTAATGAAAAGTAATGTACATTGTTAAAATTATTTTTACTTCAAAATTCAAATTCTAGGATATTCTGTGCAGTTTGAAATTCACCTCTGCATAATCCTACCAAACTTTTCTTATACAATAAATTATAAAAATATATTTATCATATACTTAATTGATTATAATATAATGGAAATCGAATACTGTAAAGACTAATATAAGTAAGTATAAAGTTTCCACTCCTGCACATTCTTAAGTACAGGAGTGGAAACTATAAGATGTTTGTTTTTCTTCCGCGTAAGTGAAAATCTATCATTAAATCATTAATTAATTAAACAGTTATTAATGATTATTTTATTAAAATTTTCATCTATAAAAAGTTTTAAATATTTTTTCCAGCAGTTTTGATAAATTTTATTTTATAATGAAAATCAAATCACATTATCTTATTGAAATTAATAATTCTATATTATTAAAATAAACTTTAATAATGTTGCTTAACAGTAGAAACTGTATTATAAGAATTAAGTAAAGACTAACAGACTTTTGATTTTCTTCTTTACTTTCTATTATTGTGGAAAATTTTGTTATATTTCTGAACAAATTAAAAGTTTCTTCTAAACAGTTTCCATGATGGCCTTGAATTCTAGAAATTATCCTCGTTTCAATAGATAATTAATAGCTACTTATTCTACTGTATTGTGCATACTAATTTACCGTCATTCTATATTGTTAAGGCTTTCTGTTAATAATTATTTGCTAATAAACATTGTTAAAATAGGAAGAACTAAGCGATATTTACGTCTTCATTGTTATTAGTTAAAGATTATGACATCAGATATTACGATTTTTCTAGAGGAAAACTCTTAAGAATACAGATTATATAAATGTGCAAATTATTATTTACTGCACGTCGAAAGATAATTATAATTAACACGTTTTAAGATAAAAATAATAGAAAGAAACTTATCCATAAGTCATCAGAAAGAAAATTTCTTTCAAAAAGAAATTTGACTTTTAAACAATTACTATAATTCGTTATGCAAAGGGGGAATTTTATAATTAATATCATATTCCTTTCTCAGATTATCCGAATAGGAAGATTTGCTTAGATTTGGCAAACACGGATGCTAGTTAGAAATGCAGTATTTAAAAGATAAAAAATGCGATTTGCTTAATTTCTAGAGATGAATTCTGTACGAGATGATCAAATACTTCCCTTCTTGATTCAGAATAAAATTAGAATGAATGAAAACATAAATGCTCATATACAGTGGTACCTCGGGATACGTCCGCTTCGGAATAAGTCCAACTTGGTATACGTCCTTGTTTGGATGCGAAAAATTTTGTTTGGAATACAACCGACTCGCGTGTTAGAACTTGTATTAGTCTGTTGTGTGCTTTCTTAAAAAACACATTCTTTATATAAAAATTATAACAAGTCGTAACAGAATTCCCAGAACAGAACCAGACAATGTCGTATTTCCGAAACATCCTGAGGAGAAGGCAGAAGCTAAGTTCTTTGGACAGCTACTTATTCTATTGTGCATACTAATTTACCGTCATTTTATATTGTTAAGGCTTTCTGTTAATAATTATTTGCTAATAAACATTGTTAAAATAGGAAGATATCAAGGGATTAAACTTAGGCAAATATTAGGTTCATTCGGTTATTAACCTTATTATTAGATTGAATATTTTCATAGTAAAATTTTATTAGAGGATTTGCATTTACAATATTTAATTAATATATTACCAATCATTTTACAAAGCCTAAGAACATTAGTAAAAATATTGAAAAGCATAGGCAATTCTCTAATTATTGTATCTTTTAGCAAAATTTACAGTCATATTAAATTAAAGATAAATGAATGCACTTCACAGAATTTGCGAAAATTGTATAAGAGTCTAATCTAAGGAAGTTGAAGTATTATTTTTATACAAATTGATGTATAATTATGAATTTATTATAAACAAACTGGAAACAGTGGCATGCATAACAGATTTTTATCAGTTATCACAATGTCAATATTAAATATTGAAATGTAAAATATTACATTATATGAAACATGTTTTTCTCATGTTTATGTGTGATTATAATAATTAAAATTTTAATAAGTTATTCCTAAATATAGATGAAATTTATATAAATAATTCATTTAATTATCTGACTATATGCATTAACATTTACTATCTTGCATATTTTATTGTGGATTTGATTTTTATTATTCATTTTCATGTAATTTGATTATATTTCATTATGTAGATTATTCTTTTATTTTAGGAATTTAATTTATTAACACTAAAAATAATAGATATTTAATGTTCTGTGTAAATATTCTCATTTTTTTTTTTTTTTTTTAGACTATAGCTCTGAAACTACAGAAGGAATTAAGAAATTATGTGATCTGTGTGAAAGGTAAATTTTTGGTTTATATGATCTGCTTTTCTATGTATATTGAATAAGATGCTAATAGTTAGCATTATAATGATGATTGAAATGCTATCATAATAAATAGGGTTCACAATACTGGCCTAAATCTTAATATCAATATTTTGATATTTTAATTTATAAAACCAGTATATCAATATTAATATTACTATCCTGATTTCATAAATTAAAATTCTTATAAATATCAAATAATTTAGATATTGATATAAAAATACCAATTGTTTTAGAATACTACTATTTTAAAAACAAACATTTTCTTAATAAATTTTGACCACAATTAAGGAAATGTTTTAAATCAAACCTCTATTACAATAATAAATATTATGACAGAAAATTATTAAAAATAGTTATTCTAAAAACAAAAATATATAATGCATAATGTAATACTTCTTATTGTAAATATTGAATAAAAGTAAACTATTAGCCAAAGTAAGATAATATGTATATAATATATATTGATATTGTAAATTTTTAATTCTGTTTAAGCATATATGAATTTCATAATATGTTTAGCTTTTTATTACATTTATATTTTGTATAACAATCTCTCAGCTACAGAATCAATAATAATAATAATAATAATAATAAAGACCAATCACTTGTTTACCAACAGTATACAAAATTTTAACCTCATGTATCACCAACAAAATATATGCACACAGAAATATTCTCACAGAACAACAGAAAGGCTGCCGTTAAGTCACATGGGGTGCAAAGAGCAGCTGATCATCGACACAACTGTACTAAAACAGGTACAATTATTTTTAGTATTAAAGAAAAATAAATTTCTTAATACTAAAAAATAAAAAAAATAGAAAAATTTATATACAGTCAAACCTCTTTAAGCCGCCCCTCTATAAAACGCCACCCTCGTTATTTGCCTGATGAAAGCCAATAACAAATCTCCTCCTATATGTTAAAACATGAAATTCCCTCTATAAACCGCCACCTCACTAATCGCCAACCGCCACTCATTTCTGGAGGCAAAACCATTTCATTAGTAGACAAATCAGTTGTTTAAACTGCCAAAACAATCGAATGGCAAGGTCAACCAACACAAATAGAAACACTAGAGAAGATGGAAATTAGGTAATTTATCTGTTAACTTTTATTAGACTATAATCTCTCACCTGTGACTATTCACATCACTGTTTTCAAAATGAGCTATTCCAAAACGCACCTGTGACTATTCACATCTCTGTTTTCAAAATGAGCTATTCCAAAACCGCACCTGTGATTATTCACATCCCTGTTTTCAAAATGAGCTTCCAAAACTTTTTAAACGGATTACATCCCTGTTTTCAAAATGAGCTATTCCAAAACTTTAAACGGATTTTTTAGTTTTCAAAATGAGCTATTCCAAAACTTTAAATGGATTTTTACAAAATAATCGTTTAAAATAGGAGAAGACTGGAGAGCCATAACTCAACTTTGCCGAAGAAGAAGAACAGTTTAAACCGTTTTTTATAAATCAACTGTTGTGAATGCGGAAGAAGAAGAACAGTTTAAACCGTTTTTTATAAATCAACTGTTCGGAAGAAGAAGAGCAGTTTAAACCGTTTTTTATAAATCAACTGTTGTGAGGGGAGAAAAAGAACAGTTTAAACTGTTTTTTTATAAATTAACTGTTGTGAATATCGTTACTGTTTCTTACTCAGAAAAATGTCAAAATCGACATTAGATGTTCACAAAAAGATTTTAATTTGTGAATATAAAAATAAAAATCTTTCTGCTACTCAGCAATTTATTTCTGATCCTTTAATGAAACAATGTCATTCTAGTCTATACATGTTTTCTCACATGTTAGAAAATCCTGCTACTCAGCAATTTATTTCTGATCACCTTTAATTAAATGTAATTTGTGAATATAAAAAGAAAATTCCTTCTGCTACTCAGCAATTTATTTCTGATCACCTTTAATTAAATGAAAATAATGTCCCAAAAGATTTTAATTTGTGAATATAAAAATAAAAATCCTTCTGCTACTTTTTTAATTAGATGAAACGCTGTTCACGAGAAGATTTTAATTTGTGAATATAAAAATAAAAATCCTTCAAAAATGACATTAGATGTTCACAAAAAGATTTTAATTTGTGAATATAAAAATAAAAATCCTTCTGCACTCAGCAATTTATTTCTGATCACCTTTAATTAAATGAAACAATGTCCCAAAAGATTTTAATTTGTGAATATAAAAATAAAAATCCTTCTGCTACTTGAAAATCCTGCTACTCAGCAATTTATTTCTGATCACCTTTAATTAAATGTAATTTGTGAATATAAAAAGAAAATTCCTTCTGCTACTCAGCAATTTATTTCTGATCACCTTTAATTAAATGAAAATAATGTCCATCTAGTCTATACATGTTTTCTCACATGTTACCATTAACCCTCCATAATTCTAGTCCCTACACATGTTTTGTTTTTAATTAAATGAAACAATGTCATTCTAGTCTATACATGTTTTCTCAAAGTGTTACCATAAGCCGCCACAAACCGCCACCCTCCTAGATCGGAAGAGCGGTTCAGCAGGAATGCCGAGACCCACTCTCTTTTACCGCCAGAGAGGACCTTCGAACCGATGGTGGCAGCTTAAAAAGGCTTGACTGTACATTATATTATATTGTAATATTTACTTCTCCTAATAGTTCTGCATGAACTTTGGAAACACCATAAATTGTTCTAGGCCTTTGTACACAAAGATCAGGTGTTGGATTTCTTGGAGAATCAGGACCAAAAGCTCCAATTGTGCTAGGAACAAATAAACGCAGTTGGTATTGCTTTGCAAGTTCCATAACATTATGCATTCCTTCTATGTTTACTCTCATTGCTAAAGGAACATTTTGTTCTCCAATAGCACTCAATAAAGCACTGAAATGAATGAGCCAATTGATTTGATGATCTACCACAATTTCTTGAAGATTCTTAAAATCCAAAATATCAGCATAAATATATGGACCTGTTATCAAAAAGGAAAGAATATTTGAATTGAAATATAATTGTAGTAAATAGTGCTATTTTTCATTATTATTAGAAAGACATTATTTAAAAGAATAAACTCACATTTTCTTGTTAAAAATTACCTTATGAAATTTTTCTTTTCTTTCACAAGAAAAAAGAAAGATTGAGAGAAAAAAGAAAAGAAGATTTTGCAATCTTAAACTAATGTTAGACTTAAAACTGTCATAATGATGAATTTAAATCAAAAGAAAAATAAAATAATTGTTTAATTATTTCAATAAAGAATCTTAATTGTATATGAAGCAGAATATAATAAAATTATAACTCACCACTTTCTTTTATATCTTTTGGTGGTTTAATAATATCTGACATAATAACATTATCTCTTCCATATTTATCCCTTTAAAAGGGAAACATTTTCAGAATTTTAACTGTAACTTAAATTTCTAAATTATAAATTGCAATTTATTTTACCTCAATACTTTTGCTAATCCCATTCCAAGTTGTCCAAGGCTTCCTAAAATAAAAAAAGAAAAATTATTACTATATACAGTGGATTCTGCTTAATTAGGCCACCGGTTAATTGGGGCAGCCGCGTAATTAGACCAAATCTCAAAGAATGGAAACCAAACTAATAAACTAATACATAGTTTAAACACTTAATTGAGACAGTAGCAGAAAAGGAATTTTCAATTTCTAATATATTTTCAATTTTTTCAAAAGTATGGCAACACTAAGTACATTAATACTTGTTGTGTGCTTTAAAAAACCCTTTTTTAAAAATTATAACAACATTTTATTGTACCAATAATTTTTCAGGTTAAATCTTTCTACAAGACAATACAGACTAACACAACAGAGCGTATTGTTTCTTTGCATCCTATTACATACACATCATCGACACACTATTGCCGCACTAATATAAACATCCATTCTTTAATAAAATTATAAATATATATCATTGTTGATAAATAATACATAACAATACTGTAGTCATAATAATACAGCATTATTTGCAGTAAAGAATTAAACTTATTCTTTTATTAACTTAAATACAAACATTTTCAGTGCATAGGCACCCTCTTCAGGAACACACTAAATAACTTAATCAAATCAAGAGAATCCTATAATAACAACATAATTCTAGAACATCCTTGCTTTTTCAATTCAAATTAGAATGTTCTAACATTCTAATAGTTTGTATTTAAACATTTAAAATTTAACAGAAGAAATTTTTAGAACACTCAAAAATTACATAACATAACTTAAAATTTCAACCAAACCAATTCTAGTTAATAAAAGAATAAGTTTAATTCTTTACTGCAAATAGTGCTGTATTATTATGACTATAGTTAATAGAAGTGAAAGCAGTTAAAGTATGGATAGTAACAATACTGTATTCGACAAAACTAGCGTGATGAGAATCTGTTATCTATCGTTGTGAGTCTGGCAAATGTGCATCTACTTAAGAGTCTACCATTACTTTATCTAGCGATATTCATTTACAGTGTCGATTTTATTTAAAATTTTTAAATCTTTGCCAAAATGTTAAGAAAGGATTTTACACTTTCAAGTAGAATTGCTTTGCTGGATAAAATTAAAAGACAGCCATTTAATACAAGCCATCGTAGACTTGCTGAAATAAACCAAAATCTATCATAGCGCGTCTCCTACAACAAGAAAATTAACTGTGTGAGGAGTGGGCATTACAGAAAGAAATTTTGGAACATCCAAAAGAAAGCATGATGAAAATGATCCAGAAGTTGAAGAAGTGTCATTTTACAGAGAAACTTATTAAGTTTATTCTGTATAACTTTTTTGTTTGTGCCAAGTTTTGACAATTTTTTTCTTTTTTAGATATTTCATATGCACTTATCCAAAATGAATGCATAGGCAAAAGCATAGTGTATTGAATGGTTTATTGAAACCAAATCAGACACCAAAGTCCAATGAAAGTTTAGAATTAATTTAACAGAACTCCATCAAGAACAACCATATGAGCTTGGTACAAGAAGCTTAAGGGGACTAGAAGTGTAGATCATATGAAAGGAGCAGAGTGACCATGAATGTCTGAAAAAATTAAGTGCATTCAAGAAGCCTTTGTTCACAGTCAATGCAAGTCGACAAGAGATACATCAGGAGAGTTAAAAATTCCTCATTCAAAAGTGCATGTCTTGTGTAAACACTTTAAATTCCATCCTTACAAGTTGCAAATCTTGCAACAGATTATGCTAAAAGATGAAGTTATGCATAAGGAATTTGCAATGACTATGCTTGATAGAGTCTGTATGTTTCTGTATAGTACTGAAGATGGTGATTAGCCAAAAGTACTTTGCAAAGTAAAATGGAAATTATTTATTAAGTTTACTGCTATAAAGTGCTTAATTTGAAGTTATTATTTTAATAATCTTAAGCAATTTAGTTTTATAATATACAATTTGACAGTCAACCAGGGCAATGACTTTTTGGCAAGGATCATGTTTTCTGATAAGGCAATGTTTCATATTTCAATGTTTCAAAGATGGTTAACAAACAAAATATGGATATATGGGGGTCACAGAATCCACATTCCACATCAGAACACATTAGAGATAGTCCTGAAATTAATGTGTGGTATTGCCTGGACATGTTGCAACACTTTGTCTATCCACAATTGGAAGAACTGCTTCACACATCATTTTTTAACAAAATGGCACAACCACTGCATTGGGCCTTGAGTGTCTGCAAGTCTCTGAATGAGACATTCCGAAACAGGTGGACTGGCCATGATGGTGCAATTCATTTGCCAACTAGATCTCCCAACATCAAACCCTATAACTTTTTTTTGGGGAATCATTAAAAGATCTTATATGCAATTTGTGAGTGACAGACATTGGTAATTTAAAAGCAAGGATCACAGCTAACTTTCAGATTCAGTAGGGATGCTTTCAACCAACCATTGGAATTAATTATTCTTATGAAATTTAATAGGCAGGTCAAACAGTTGATGATGACACACATCAGTTAGCCTAAATATAAAATTGGCAAATATTCAAAATTTGGGGATTCTCTCTAATATCTTTTGAACTATTTGATTGATTTTTTATAAAATTTGGTAAGGAAATCAAAGTTGATCTTGAAATCAGTTTAATTAATCTTGAATTTTATCAATTTATAAATACTGGATATTCAATAATTATTGGAGTCTGAGAAATTTGAACTATTTGATACAAAAGACTCCTAATTATCCAGGGTTGGATTACGGTATTTAAATTGCAAATTAACTGTTTTTATTTTAAATTAAAAGGGTTGGATAGAAAAGTTTGGGAACCTCTTTCCACTCAAACAGTACTAAAAGGTTCAAGATATGTAAGAAGAAGTGTTTTGCTATACCCAAGGGACATTTATAAATTTAACTATACCCATAATGGATTTATAATCTTTATGTGTGTATTATCTGTATTGATTTTTATTAACCAGGATTAATATTCAACTCCGAACTGATGTTTATCAATATTTTATCTTATATGTAATATCTGAAAAAATTTTTAAACATTCAAGATTAATTTCTTTATTACATCTTATCTTAAATTAGCAATCAGATTAAAATTACAAATATTGAAATAATTTCTTGCTGAAAAAAAATCAGTTTCTTATTTCCTTTCTAAATAAATAACAACATTTGAATATATGTAAGTATGTAATTTATTTAGTTTTTAAATATTAAATGCATATTGTCTATAATTCTGATATTTTGCAGATTATACAGGTAATTGGTTGTTCAGGGGAATTAATTTCCAGATTACTTCCATTAGTCAGGAGTCTACTATATTGAGTGTCAAAAATATAATGAATATGTCATTTAAGATAATTTTGATAACATTCATTTTAATTCCTCATTTCTCCCATTTGAAATTTAATCATTCCAAAATACTAAATATATTCAGAAAGTAGGTGATTGGTATTCTCCATTCATTTTAATTCCTCATTTCTTCTGTTTGAAATTTAATCATTCCAAAATACTAAATATATTCAGAAAGTAGGTGATTGGTATTCTCCTAAACAATTCATTTCATATAAATAAACAAAACAGAATTGTATTTGCTATCATTAG
The DNA here is from genome assembly GCA_000484575.1 of Olivierus martensii. Lineage (NCBI taxonomy): Eukaryota > Metazoa > Arthropoda > Arachnida > Scorpiones > Buthidae > Olivierus > Olivierus martensii. The sequence goes on from AYEL01087887.1 coordinate 10,764, forward strand.
AGTTAAGATAAAAGTAAATCTAACTTCTGTTTTGCAATTTAAAATCTATCATCTATAATGATTTGCAATTTTCTTTTCTCAACTTTATTGAAAATCATCAGCAATATTAGTGTTCAGGAGAAATGTTTGAATATTAGAGCACTAAATAAACGTTCAATTAGACTTCACCAAACATAAAAATACAAATAAAACTACTCGAGCCTTTTAGCAGTCAAAAGATTTTTAGTCAGAAACGCTTTCAACACTCTTGGCATCTTCCTCAGCTGTTACAACAGCTAAGGAAGACGCCGAGAGCGTCGAAAGTGTTTCTGAATAAAAATCTTTTGACTGCCAAAGGGCAAACATTTTCGACACTCTCGTCATCTTCCTCAGCTGTTGTAACTGCTAAGGAAGACGCCGAGAGCGTCGAAAGCGTTTCTGAATAAAATTCTTTTGACTGCTAAAGGGCTCGAGTAGTTTTACTTGTTATTACAGCACTTATTAGCTGTTTTATCTTATAAATGTTTTTTAATTTATCATAACATTTTCGGATTACTACATCTATGCAGTAATCTGAAAACGTTACGATAAATTAAAAAACATTTATAAGGTCCAAAGGGCTCTTGAGTAGTTTTACTTGTTATTAGAGCATTTACTAGCAGTTTTACCTTATAAATGTTTTTTAATTTATCGTAACGTTTTCGGGTTACTCCATCTTCAGCGATATTCTGGAATATCGCTGAAGATAGAGTAATCCAAAAACGTTACCATAAATTAAAAACATTTATAAGGTAAAACTGCTAAGTGCTCTAATTTGTTGAATTTTAAAATAGTTTGATTATAAGCAGAGTTAATTAAATAATGTTTGAATATTTATATCACAATTTTAATTAATTGTTTAATGTTATTGATTCATTATATTTTTGTTTTTTGTTCCATTTCAGATTTATGTAAATTGATGTATTTCCATTCCAATTTTATATGCATTCATATTATATTTTATACAATATATTAAGTCCTTTATTAGTCAAATACTTTGACTGATAAAATGCTCCTGACAATATAATGCATTTATAATTAGAATAATTTTGATGGTTATTATTTTATTTTCTATTATTCTATATCTTAAGAGTAAAACAAACAACTGCTTAACTTGAATACTCTTAATTATTCAAGTTAAGCAGTTGTTCTATTAGTTACAAAGGTTCTGTATCTTAATTCTGAATGAAAATGCAAAAATATAATTTGTTTAATCAAATGTAACTAATATTTTTTTGTTTTAAGAATTTGTAGAATTTTTTGTATGGTATATAATATTATAATGCTCTTAATATGTTTTATTAATAGTATTAGCAGTCTAATCTAATATTACACTGTTTCAACTTTTCAAAAGTTGAACATCTGCTAGGATGTATTTTATCAATATCTCCAATTGACATTACAACAATGTGTTGTAAGTAATTTATATGATATATTAATATAATAGGAATATATAATGATTAATAATGATTATACAATGAAAACAAAAATTAGTCTGGATATATATTTATGTGTTGAAAAGAAAGATATGAGTAAGAAAAGTTAGATATATGATAATTCTATATAATCTTAATATAAATTATATTGATTCTAAATAAAAGCTAAGAGTATTATGAAAATAGCCAATGAGAGACTGATACACACTAATATTACACTGTTTCAACTTTTCAAAAGTTGAACATCTGCTAGGATGTATTTTATCAATATCTCCAATTGACATTACAACAATGTGTTGTAAGTAATTTATATGATATATTAATATAATAGGAATATATAATGATTAATAATGATTATACAATGAAAACAAAAATTAGTCTGGATATATATTTATGTGTTGAAAAGAAAGATATGAGTAAGAAAAGTTAGATATATGATAATTCTATATAATCTTAATATAAATTATATTGATTCTAAATAAAAGCTAAGAGTATTATGAAAATAGCCAATGAGAGACTGATACACAACCAAAACAAATTTGTGTACAATAGTAAAGAAAACTGCTGTATACTGTATACCAGGGTGTCAAACTGGCGGCCCGCGGTCCGCATGCGGCCCTCAGAGTGATTTTTTTGTGGCCCACGACACTCTTAACTAAAATGAAAACGAGAACAATATGTTATGAAGATAATAGAAAGTAACCATCACATCGAGGCTATATCATGTACTGTGATCAACTATGATACGCTATTTCGTTTTAACGAAAACAATTTCACTAGTTTCTTCCTTTTGATTAGCGTTGCCTGACGTATACAAACAGATGATAGTGATCTTTCAAATCGGTGAAACAAATTTAGTGTTATCCTGCAAGTCTTACATCGTTTTGTGGGAAATTTTCCCGCCAAAAATAAAAAAATTTTAATGGGAACCCGGATTTTTAAGATAGCCAAATACAATAAACAAAATCAAAACAATCCATCTTAAAAAAGTGTATAAAAAAACATGTTTGTTAAAGATTTGTTTGCTGTGTATAACCTATTAAAAATGTAACTAATTTGAATTTATAAAAATTTAAATAAAAAAAAAATTCTTGATTTGATTTTTTTTAAAGTTACTTTCAACGGTAAAGATATAGAACGATAGCAAGAAATTAATTTCAAGAAAAAAATGTAATTTAAAGAAATTATGTAGTAATTATATATATAGTACTAAATTCATTTAATTACACAACTTTTTAAAATTATCTTATTCATATAACCGCAACCCTTCTTAAAATTTAATTTAAAAAAGAATCTAACAGTCTTATGGGTGAAATCTGAAGGAAAATTACTATGTATTTACATCTGTACAATAATAAAAGATGACCAAACAGTAACCATATAACAGCCAAATAACCTTAGCATTACAAATTAATTTAGAAATAACTGAAATTAATAACTAATTTTTACCCATATGGCTCCATCTATTGACTAATAACTAAAGTAGAAATTTTAATGCTTATCTGAAAATGAAATTTGTTCTGACCTGGATTTGAAGTAGATATCTTTAGGATAATGCTCTAACATCTTACCAGTTGGACCACTGGAACACCAGGCAAATTTCTCCTTCAGACAGCTTATATAACTAAAATTTAGCCAAACATACATCTGAGAAGCCAAAAAACTACATTCCCAAACAGGCTAACTCAATAGCCATTCAGTTCAATATATATGTATTTGTCTAATTTCACTTGTTTGCTTATGGAAAGCAATTGAAGTAGTGTGAATTACAAACAAAGTTATGCTAAGTATGTAAGAGAAGTTCTTACGTAAGAAATGTATATTCAACTGGTCAATTATATATTGACCAGTGGCTTGTATATTTTTCTTATGTAGTAATTAATATTTATTTTTAATTGTAATTTGCTATATATTTATTGTTTTTTTGCATGTTTTTCTCTGTTTAATTAATGCTACACTTTGATCGAAGCGGGATTTGTATGTTTTTTTATTAATTATGTTTACTTTTCATTATGGTCTGGTTTTTTGTAGATAAGAATTTAATTCTATCTTGTTTATGACAAATTATATTGTTTTATTCCAGACCCAGAAGTCCTGCCACCCTATGTCTCTTCCTTGTGGCAGGGGATGCATTTTGTAGTTTCTGAATTGTTCAATAAAACTTTTTGAAAAGTAATTAATATTTATGGAGATATGAATACGTTTCTTACGCATAATGAATAGTATCTACTCTTTAGTATGGAGGTATTTTACTTAAAGTAGATTTAAGAATATTTTTGTATTTGATAATATTTAATTGAAGACATTTTTGTTGGAAATAGCTTTATTTTGAGGTTTATTAAACAATTATTGATGAATTAGTTTGTTAACTTTCTTTTTACTATAAAGCATTTCATTTAAGTTTAGAATTGCAAATATTAGATTTCTTCTTGGTTCACTAAGTAGAAGACCAGCTGCCAATTAGCCAATCCTGGGTGCAAAATCTCTAACATTAGATTTGCGATAAAATAAAACTTTAAGCTTTTAAACTTTTTAACAAGTTAAAACTATATCCAATTCTTATTCAGATAACATATTGCATGATGGTGCACACAATACTGTGAGTGAAACTTGAGAAAAATCCTAAGCTGATTTATGAAAAAATATAAACAAATTTTAATTTACCTCTCTTTGATGAATGTTTCTTTCACCTTCATTTTCTTCGTCATCATCTTGATTTTGCTGTTCTTCTGTGTAATACATCTTATTTTGAGTTAGCATAAAAAAGTGAGGCCTCCAATCCTGTAATACATATTTTTCATGATAAAGACAGTTTATTTGAAAAAAGTAAAAATTTTCTAATGATATACTAAAATAAAATTATTCATAGTACAGTATCAATTAGTCCAATCTAATTAATAGAAAAATGTTTACCATTAAAATATTATTTTGTTGTTAGAAACTGTTTTACTGGTATTATTATTAAGAAGCTCCGCATGACGACTTTGCATTGCGTCCCTTTTTTCTCGGCCCAGACCTGGACGTTATTACCTCTCTTTGATGAATGTTTCTTTCACCTTCATTTTTCTTTATCATCTTGATTTTGCTGTTCTTCTTTGTAATACATCTTATTTTGAGTTAACATAAAAAATTGAGGCCTCCAATCCTGTAATACATATTTTTCATGATAAAGACACAGTTTATTTGAAAAAAGTAAAAATTTTCTAATGATATACTAAAATAAAATTATTCATACTTTATCGACAGGATCTTCAAGGTATAAAATTTCATTTTTATGGCATTACTAACATCTTGATCAGCATTAACTAAAAGGAAATTATTTCATTTTCAGTTTAATTACAAAACATATATAAAATTAATTTAAAGATGATTTAAATTGATTTTATATAGGGTATTTCTTACCACCCGTTTTTCTCGGAAACATGATGAGATAGGAAGTAGGGCGAAAAATTTTGATTATCAAAGTATATTTAAAGAATTACAGGGTATTTCTTACCACCTGCTTTTCTTGGAAACATGATGAGATAGGAAGTAGAGCAAAAAATTTTGATTATCAAAGTATATCCAAAGAATCAAATCGGCATGATAAAAATTTTGTGGACCCATTGGAAGTAGGGGCACAACGGGTGAACTTTGAAATCTCCAATGGAAACATATGCCAATTTTGGCATAATTGAATAGAACTGTAAAAAACAAACAACTTTTGTTTTGAAAGTTTTTTAAATATCACCTAAGGAATGTGAGATATCACAAAAAAAAAGATGCTGCCACATGTACCACCGATTGGGCTGTTCAAGCAATAAGAAGAAGAATCCAACAAAGGGCATCTGTGCACTCATAAAGGGCTGAAACAAGTCGAGAAACCCGTGTTTTTAAGTATGGCTCTGTGCCGAACTGTGATGGCGAAAGACTTGTCACATCTGTGGTTTGAATACTACCACAGAGTACCTATTCTGCATAATACTGCTCTTTGCTGCTTCAATAGTGTTCCACAGGGTACACACAAGTGCACAGATGTGGTTGTCAGATTCTTCGTCGTTTTATTACTTGAATAGCCCAATCAGATGGGTGTACTTTGAAATCTCCAATGGAAACATACAGCGAAGACTTCTCTGAGTGTTTTCTGAAGTGAACCTAAAAGAATATATTCATAAAATTAAATGTCTATCATTTTAAAATTGTTGAATCTAAGGAATTCAATTCTTTACTGAATATATGCTATCAATGCATCAATAATGACAAAAGATCGTTGTTGTATTTCATAAAAATTTACCAATTAATTCAAGAATTATTAGTGAGGAATATCCAAGACGATATCATCCTATCGTACTTTTCTAAGGAAAGTAGGATGAATTTTATAAATAACAAAGTTATAAGTCAGCTTTTCTAAAATCCCTTCCAAACTATTAAAAAGAGAGATTTATTTTGTAATCCATGTTACATGTATTCGAGATTTTACAGTTTAATACAGAGATAAAAAGAAAAATCTATTATAATAGGCTATTGTTTAAAATAATAGCCTAAAACATTTTCAAATGAATAAATGCCGTTCAAATGTAGCACATTGTTTCAGAGATGATGTGCCAGGGACACGCGATCACGCAATAGATCTTCAAAATAATTTTTAAATTAATAAAGAATGATCCATAAAATTTGAATTCTTTGTAATATTTGTGAGCGACATATTTTCAAATGAATGGATGGCAATTAAGGGATAAATATCATCTCTTGGGTTTTAATTAATTTGAATTTATAAAAATTTAAATAAAAAAAAATTCTTGATTTCTTGATTTTTTTTTAAAGACAATTAAGGGATAAATATCAGCTCTTGGGTTTTAACTAATTTGAATTTATAAAAATTTAAATAAAAAAAAAAATTCTTGATTTCTTGATTTTTTTTTAAAGTTACTTTCAACGGTAAATAGAAAAACTAGAGATCGATAGCAAGAAATTTAATTTCAAGAAAAAAATGTAATTTAAAGAAATTATGTAGCAATTATATATATTGTACTAAATTCATTTAGTTACACAACTTTTTTAAATTATCTTATTCATATAACCGCAACCCTTCTTAAAATTTAATTTAAAAAAGTGTAAATGCGATGTGGCCCTCGGTAATCTTGCAAGTTCATAAAATGGCCCTTGAATTAAAATGAGTTTGACACGCCTGCTTTAATTAATAGAAGAGCAATTGTTAACAGTTTTACTTTTATAAATAAAACAACATAAAAATTTGCCGTAATAATTATAATTAACGTAATTATAGCTATAATTAGTTATTTTCTTAAATTTACATTTTAATTAAGCAGTATATGTTTTTCTTATGTTAATTAGATAAATCAGTAAGAATTTTTCATTTGAAAAATTTTCAAATGAAAAATTCTTACTGATTTATCTAATTAACATAAGAAATGATTCAGTCAAAAATTGGAAAATTTTCTGCAAGATCGTAAGATTAACTGAATCAGCCGCGAGTTCCGCCATATTTATTCCTAATGAAGATCATCGTTATACTAATTCTTTCGATTTTTTTGTTAAAAAAATGTGGATATGTATGACTGATAAATTGATATTTCTGTAGATATTTAAATATTGGATCGAAAATATATGAAGCGATCCCGTTGCGTTAATAGCCCGTCTTATAATAGCAGCCGGATGTAGCATATTTATTTCTAAAAATGCCAATTCCTTTTTTGATTATATTATTAAAAATATGCGGATGTATGTAAATGTTCATATTTAAATAAATTCAAAAAATATTATGATGTAGCATATTTATTTCTAAAAATGCCAATTCCTTTTTGATTATATTAAAAATATGCGGATGTATGTAAATGTTCATATTTAAATAAATTCAAAAAATATTAATTTGCTTGATAAATAAGATAGGATCGATCTATACATTCTCCTTCTAACGAGTAAACATGGCTGCCGCTAATGCATCTATCATCAATTAATGTTAAATGGAAATATAGCAATCTATTAATTTGCTTGATAAATAAGATAGGATCTATCTATACATTCTCCTTCTAACGAATAAACATGGCTGCCGCTAATGCATCTATCATCAATTAATGTTAAATGGAAATATAGCAATATCCAATGTTTCTGATTGACAGTTTGCGCATTTTCGGATAGTTGTGATCTTTTAAAAAATACATGATTATTTTTCAGTTTATTTCGGATATCAGATTTGCATTTTCGACAATCGCGTGTACACATGATAAGACTTTCCATTCCTGTCAGTTGCAGAAAAATTTCCGTTGACTTTTTTTATTCTGATTTGGCTATAAGAAAAAAATCTCTTGGTTAACGACTCCTGATTATGTGAACTTCAGACAAAATAGAGTTCCGTAAAACGTCATCGCATCACGTGATGTTTTATCGTATAAATTTGGCTATAAGAAAAAAATCTCTTGGTTAACGACTGATTATGTGAACTTCAGACAAAATAGAGTTCCGTAAAACGTCATCGCATCACGTGATCTTCTAACGGAATCCGAAACTCCGACGTCACCAACTTGCAGGTGTCAAATAATATATAACACAAACAAACAATAGAACCAGACTTTGTTTGTTTTTTATCGCAATTCAAATCCGTCAATATCATTATTAAAATTAATAAAATTATAACCATATAAAAAATATATTTAAGTAGATGATAATTAACATACAGTGACACTCATGGTTATTCGTACGAATAGTGAAATCTTTATTTATCCGAACTGTTGCATGTCTATTTTTACTTAATTAAATAATTTGTTTTCATTACCTTACAGTGACTCTCATGGTTATTCGTACGAATAGTGAAATCTTTATTTATCCGTAATTAAAAATATATAAAAGTAATTCATCGTGTTTATTTTATTATTAATAATTTATTTATAAGTAATTCATCGTGTTTATTTTATTATCAATAATTTATTTATCCTGTCAAAAAGAAATTTAGAAAAAAATTAGCTTAAAAAAGGCATAAATTAATTTATAAAAAATATTTAAAGGAAACATCGCGGAATTTTAGCTCTCTTGGTTATTCGTACAAAAATTCCGCGATGTTTCCTTTAAATATTTTTTATAAATTAATTTATGCCATTTTTTAACGTGGCATTTTAGCTCTCGTGGTTATTCGTACAGTGATGTTATTTGTAATTAATTAATACAGCTAGTATTTGTTGGATATCTCCATTCTGCTGAATAACTCTCAGTAAGTCTCTTTGGCATTGATTGTACCAACTTTTCACAATGTTCGATTGAAATTTTATTCCATTCATCTACTAATATTCGTTTTAGTTCATTTTTAACTTTTCACAATATTCGACTGAAGTTTTATTCCATTCATCTACTAATATTCGTTTCAGTTCATTTTTAAAAGGTAATACAGTATTATATTTTCTGATACCACTTTCCAAATATTGTCAGAGATTTTCAGTAGGATTGATATCCGGTGATTGCGACAATTACAAAGCAGCCACTCTCGCACGATGCATGATTTGTGTTTAGGATCGTTATTCTGGTAAAACAAAAATTGATCTAAAATTCCCATCTTTTCCCGACACTTTGTTTCAAATTTTGCTTCAAAATGGTAAGATAGCCATTCCTATCCATCGTAATTTCTATAAAATGCAGATTTCCGACACCATGCGCAGACATAGCACCCCATACCATTACTGAGCCTCCTCATAACTTTAATGTAGGACGAGAGTCTGTTTGGCAACCTGCTTCGGAGTTGGTTGACAAGTTGAGAGGGGTTTCTTTAGAAATCCCTGATTTGGTTTTCTCCAAACCATAATTCCATCGGATCCAAAAATAATAAATTTGCTTTTGTCAACAAAAATTACATTTTTCCAAAAGTCAAATGTTAATCAAGAATTGGCTAAAGAAAATCTCTGTCCTACATTAAAGTATGGAGGAAGCTCAGTAATGGTATGGGGTGATATGTCTGCGCATGGTGTCGGAAATCTGCATTTTATATTTAAATTACGATGGATAGGAATGGCTATCTTATCATTTTGAAGCAAAATTTGAAACAAAGTGCGGAAAAAATGGGAATTTTAGATCAATTTTTGTTTTACCAGAATAACGATACTAAACACAAATCATACATCGTGCGAGAGTGGCTGCTTTATAATTGTCCAAAGGTATTGGATACACCTCCCCAATCACCGGATATCAAGCCTATTGAAAATCTCTGGCAATATTTGGAAAGTGGTATCAGAAAACATAATATTACTAATAAAAATGAACTGAAA
>AYEL01087888.1:0-63374 GCA_000484575.1 Olivierus martensii
ACCAAAACTAGCTAATTATAGCCCAAATATTTTTAATTTTATTGCAATAAAATATTCTGACTATAATTTGGCTAATTTTCACTTGATTTTTCTCAATGCTCAGTGCTTGTGTTTACAGTAATAAGTAAACTATGGATTTATAAGTCATCAATAACCATCTCGAGGCATGGCTAATCAATGTTATAAGTTTTTCTTTCACAAATTCCTTTGGATAATCTTCTAAACCTAAATAAAATGATTTTGGTTAATCTTCTAAACTTAAATAAAATTTAAGATTTTATTTCAACCAATTCCTTTGGCTAATCTTCTAAACCTAAATAAAATTTAAGATTTTATTTCAACCAATAATGAAAAAGTGTACCCAAATAAAATTTAAGATTTTATTTCAACCAATAATCAAAAAGTGTCCATATCTTTATTAGAAACATTTGTTCAAGGTAAGCAAAAAGTGTCCATCTTATTATAAACAGTTGTTCAAGATACAAGATAGATATCCAGGATATAGAGGTTTGGACATATAGTAAAATATAGGGTTTTGTCAGGTTCCAGGAATCCGGATGTAGAAGTTGTGGACAAATAGTAAAATATAGGCTTTTGTCCGGTTCCAGGAAAAGTTCGTAACATAGAGAGGTGTCCATCATAAAGAGGTGTCCAACTTGACAGGTTTTACTGTATTTCGATATTTTATATACCAAAACAACAAATTATATGATAATACATCATTTTTATATTTTAAAATAATTAATATTAAATTTAACTAATAGGGACTATTTTCCTTTGTGTAGAAATACAACAATGGTAGTGATTTACTGTCAGGTTATCTTGAGATCGGAAGAGCCACCACAATGGTAGTGGATTTACTGTCAGGTTATCTTGAAATAGACTGTAGCATATTTCCAATTACTTTCATTGCAATATCATATCCTAGGCCAGTGGTGTTCAACCTTTTTCATTATGCGAGCTACTTTTCTATAATTCTATACTAAATTATTCGGCGATCTACTCTCTTACATAGATCAACCTGATATCTAATAGCAGCGTGGAGACGCTTCGGCTTTCCACTCTAGAGGACTCGGGTTCGAGTCTCGGGACCCACCCCTTGAAAATATTTATCATGGAGACCGGGCCTGGACCGTCGATCCTCGTCCTCCACAATCCGGCTGATCCCTCTGCAGGGATAGGCAGCCTGTGGAAGGGCTTGTTTCTCCCTGCCACATAGTATTCTACCAGAATGGAATATGGCGTCATCTGTTGACAAAATAACTGATATCTAATTAGGTTGAAGAAACGTGCGCTCACTCATTTCGGAGAACCCACTCTCTCAACCCTAAAAATTTTAAAGAAACTAAAAACTTTATTTGTTTATTTAAAAATTCTACCAGAATGGAATATGGCGTCATCTGTTGACAAAAAAACCTGATATCTAATTAGGTTGAAGAAACGTGCGCTCACTCACTTCGGAGAACCTACTCTCTCAACCCTAAAAATTTTAAAGAAACTAAAAACTTTATTTGTTTATTTAAAAATTTATTTATCACTTTTAATTATTTTAATTCGACAAATAAAACAAATATATTGGAATAAAATAAGTGGGTGATCGGTTAACGAACATAATCCGTTCCAAGACAATGTTCGTTATCCGAATTGATCATTAACCGATCATCAATTTACCATAGTTTTTATGGGAATTTGATTAATTCGTTCCGGAGACCCAACAAAACATAAATAAAAAATTATATAATTTCTTACTACGTTTATTTATATAAGTAACAATAATATATACATACATAATCTTGCATTTTCATTTATATGATTATTGCAATAATATATACATACATAGTCTTGCACTTTCATCTATTATGTTTATTCATAATATATACTTACATAGTTTCGCATTTTAATCTATTATGTTTATTTTCAATAATATATACATACATAATCTTGCATTTTCATTTAGATGTATATTTTCTATTAAAGAATCTGTCCAATATCGATTGCTTTTCCTCTTCTTCAGGATTTTTCGGAAGTGACTAATAGTACAGTGGCTTTATTAAGACAGTGTGAACAATGGCGAGTTAACTGTGATTGGTTCGTATGGTCACGTGGTACAAAGTCTTCATGATGTTTCCAACATTCAGCATAGTTCAATACATTTGCAATCGTTTTTACTCTATAAAAATATATTATAGGTAAATAAACCCGTATTATTGTTTCTAAGATATTGCTTTTCTTATATTTATTCATTTTTTCCATTTTAAGTTAAGTAAAAGGTTACTTTTAACGTCAATTATCATTATTTATAAAGATTGTATATCGATTATAGTCTACATATAAAGATTTATATAGATACTTGATATTTAAAGTACAATTCTAATTGAGCCTTAGCACGCGGATCTATGATAGGAGAATTTAAGATTCGCCGCCCGCCGACTAATGTATAAAATATGAATCGACAATTCCGTTGTATTAAAGATTCACTCCAAAACTTTGGGGCTTTCAAGATGTTTTTATATTAAAGTAAGAATTTAATTTCGAGTCGACGGGCGCCTATCATAGATCCGCGTGCTACGGCTCAACTAGAATCTTACCATATTTAAAGGAGTATCAAAATAAAACCAATTTATTAAAGGTTCTTATAATGAGTTTATGTATTCCATAGAAAAGTAAACCTATGCGTATATACACACACCTACACACCATGCTGCTGTAAATATGACCGATTTCACCAGCTTAGTAAACATAAAATCAGGAAACTTCAATACAAACGATTTCTGTTTGTTTAACTGTTATATTGTTAAGAATTAAGAATATATTTTATTTAAATCATTAGTCATATAAAGAATATAATCTTATATTAATGTTACATTTAAACATAATAATAATTACAGGAATACCTCGATTATCGCGGTTTCGATTATTGCGATTCTCGATTTATCGCGGTTTATAATTTGATACCAAAATTCGAATTATTGCGCTCAAATTCGAATTATCGCGGTCGCGAGATGTAGCCCACTACATATGCAACCAGAATTACATTTAATTTGAGTCGCCACTCTTCAAGTAGCGTTTCGTTTTTATCCGATAGTGCCTGCTCAACATTCACCAATAACTATTCACCTCTACTTGAAGTACATGTGGAGCTCCTGTTTCGTTTATGTAGTCGTTTATGTAGTTGTCATAAATCTCCTTCTTTAGGATTGTAATCTTCTTTGATTTGTCCTCCCTTGTTATAGTTATTCCGTTATTTCGCATCCAATCTATTATCTATCTATAATCAATCTATTATCCATGTCTCCATCTATTTCTTTCTTTTTCTAGGTCTTGTAGATCTTTAATTATTCTTTCGAAGGGTGATATTATGTCTTCCCATTTTCCTATGGTTTTCACAGCATAGGAGGGTCCTTTTTTTAGTACGTCATTTACGCATTGCGGTAATGTTATGTTACCAATTACGGTGACGACGACATTTATTTCCATAGATCTTCTATTATTCGTATTTTTGCATTGTTTTTTGAATAATCATTTTATCTTCTTTATATACTTTTTCCTTAGTTTACTCTTTAGTCTATTAATGTTAATTTCAATATGAGCAATATCCTGACTTGAATTCTCGGAGTTGATGGCTGTGATTCTTGATGATAATTCTGATTTTTCTTTACATAGACTGTAAACACGTCTTCTCGCGTCTGTGGTTGCTGCTTTGAGGCAAATCCTTTTTGTATTCATTAGTATTTTCTTCGATTTAACTGGTAGTTTTATATTATATATTGATTTCGGGAACACACCATTTATTTTACATTGTCACAAGAACTCCCATGTTTCTTGTGCTTTTGTTAATTTACTCCACGTTGCTCTTAGTTCTCTGACTTGTTGCATATTACTTTAGCTGGCTCAGCTATTCAATACTATTGCTCTAGTGTTTCACTGCTTTATACGGGATTTACTTACATACAAATTTACCTGTTAGCACTTATAAGCAGTCCGTGTCATAACAAGTTACTAAAAAATGTTTTTTATTTAACTAGAGGAGCGCTTTCGGCTTAATCTGCCATAATCAACTCTTACATAACGTTTTTAGAACATTGATTCTGGAATCAAAGCATACAATTTCTGTTCTTTTTTAGTTTAAATTTAAAATATGAATATTCAAAAAACATTTAAAAAAAATCTTAATATACACGTGTTCACAAGACTTTTCTAGGTCGTACGAATTTTAAACAAAATGTAAAGATAAAATATATAATATGATAAAGTTTCTTATATCATTAATTAAGAACATAATACTCTCAGCTATTTTTACAGTTTACTAGTAGTCAGTTCCTTGTGTGTTCTCGTTTAGGGCATATTTCCATGGCTTTCCCAGGCTTCTATTTGTCGGTCGTTAATAACCGTGGCGTAATACTTACCTCTATAGATCTGTATTTCTTCTGCTATGAATAACTCGTGTTTGTTACTGACTTGTTTCGTCACCTTACTTTCATCCCATTTAATTCTTACGTTTCCTTCATATGCGTAGTTTGGAAGGGTGAACAGAAGTTCACCCTGCCAAACTATGGGCTTAAACTGAAATTAGAACAATGTAGCGAGCAAAGTCTGCACTTTCTAGATATAGATTTAAAAGTAAACGAACCTTCTTTCAACACTAAAGTTTACAGGAAACCGAACAGTTCAACAATAATAATACCGAAATGGTCCAATGATAAATGGCAGCATAAAAAGGCGGCATTAAGATCCATGATAGCAAGAGCGCACACCCATTGTAATAGTCCAGAACTAATTAGAGAGGAAATGAATATAATTTTTTTAAATCCTGTGTATAATATACAAGTTATGATGATAGAGAATTTCTTATTCTATTTATCATAATAATTAATGATGATAAAGTAATTTGCCCTTTTTCTTAAAGAGAAAGGTTGAATGTTTAGTAATTACTATGTATTGTGATACTGGAGTCATGAATTGTGATTTGTGATGTGTGCATACATCATTTCTGGTTATAGCATAATATTTGTTTCTTCAAGTATTGTTTATTATTTTATCTTCTAATATCTATTATGTAATTGCATTATTATTTTAAGCCATTTCAATCTGTTTTAAGAAATTGTTTCAGAACTTTGTTTAGTGTACATAAGATAGCTGTGTGTAGTGATTTTGTTTTCCTGAACGTTTTGCTTTCTTGAGATTCAAGAATTCCTAAATTAGTAATATATTTATTTCTCGAGATTCGAGATTCCATTTCGAAAATTATTGAATCTTGAGATTTTAATAAAAATATTTAGTTAAAAAAAATACCTGTTTTTAATAAGGATAAAAACAAAATGAGGCAGAAAAAATCATGCAAAATGAAAACAAATAATATTGAATTGTTTCATATTTGCTTTTTATTTAATATTTTTAATTATATTAAAAAAATAGATCTCATTTCACAGGGCTGGGGTGTTGGCAGTAACTTTCTCATTGCTCATAATTTATTAGTTTTAAATTTTAAAAATGTATTAAATAATTATTTTCTTTTTTGGTGAATAAATAATTTTTTCAATAATAAATATTGAATAAAAATGCGTTCTAAAATCATTTGTGCTTGTTTACTATCAGAGGAGTCGGTGTCGGCAAAAAAAAAAATGTAGGTGATGGTGTTGGTGTCAGCACATTTTCCTGCCGACACCCCAGCCCTGACATTTCGATAATGAGCGTTCTAAAATCATTTGTGCTTGTTTACTATCAGAGGAGTCGGTGTCGGCAAAAAAAAAATGTAGGTGGTGTTGGTGTCAGCACATTTTCCTGCCGACACCCCAGCCCTGACATTTCGATAATGATGAAAAAATAATCGTATTTGTTTTACAATTACTGAGTTTTTATTAAAGTAGCTTTTTAATACACAATCTATTCGTTTATCTGCTAAATAAGTCCTGGTTTGGATTAAAAAAAATTCAGAAATGGAATTTTGGTGCCTAAACTTATGCAGACTTATATGAGCTTTTTAGCTTATACTACTACTAATTTTTTACATGTCACTATATTTGACTATCTACAGATTCTAGAGTCTAGATCAAGAGATACATCTCTTAGGAAAGGTTTAGGACCCTTCTATTTTGACTACTTAATTTTCTGAGAGAGCTCTATAGGCATGACCATTGAGTGAAGATGGGAATTTTGGGGATGATTGAGAGTTAGCTATTCACTCATATCTTCTGATACACTATATCAGATCACACTACACTATATTTCCTATTTACCATAGACATCATTAGACATAATTGTTACTCTGATGAACCGCTGAATGAATAAAAAAACAAATTTGTTTTGGCTTTGTTATGTAAACATCTTCACAAATTTGCCTATGGCATAACATGACTGGTCTACAATAATAGAAATCTTTAAAATTGCAATAAAATGAATGATTTTTGTACAATTATTGATGCTACACAATACATTATTTTAGGTTTATATGCCTGCTTTATGTATTATTTTGTGATTAAATTCAGATAATTTTCTTTTTGAAATGTAAAGTTGTTAGATGTGATGCAAATAAACCATATAACTTATTCGCTTAGTTTATTGACTCAAAGACATCGCAGTGCCAAAATAATTAATGTATCGCTATGAAATTTTTAGGATATGAATTTGCAGAATATTTTTAATTCTCGAGATTTATAAGAATTTTTTTTCAAGAATTGGGAATCCCAAAATAATAGTAATTAAAAAATTTTCAAGAACTGGGAATGAAATTTTCTTATAAATCTTAAGATTTCTCGAGACGGGAATCTTGAGCACAATCACTAGCATTACAATCAAATTTATTTTTTATTATTTACAAAATTATGCATTACAATTACTAGCTGTGTGCCAGAACAGCTTTATCATTATTTAAAACTTAATAAATGGCTTCAATAAATTCATCTAATTTTATATTTTTATTTAAGTATCTAAGAATGAAGAAATTTATTGAAAGTTTTCCTTTGCAAATATGATTAAAAATGCAATTGTTTATTTATACATGTAGCAAAGTGATGTGAAACTGGCGACTGCAGGGCCATGAAACGATAAATTATTTTTAGAAATGGTTAATTATAAAAAATGGTATTTTTAACAGTGGTGAAATGCAGAATCTTAAATGGCAAGATTTTTTTCTCTCAGCTCTTTTTCATGTATACATCTCATGACTCATCATATATGCTTTTTTCATGTAAATTTTATGAATGCATCAGGAAGGACCAAAAATTTAGGAAAATTATAATTTTTTGAGAGTTTTAAAAAAAATTCTTTAATTAAAATATATATCCAAATTCACTTTTAAAACCACAAATAATACACAGTTATAAGCTAATTGAATTAATATTTTACGCGAAGGCAAATATTAGAATCATGCAAAGATCTTCATCCGAAATTAACTGATGTGCAAAGAAAAAAATCCGATATTGATGGATAGTATTTATTTCATGAAATTTTATCAGTAATAACACGTATGAAAGCAGAAAACTTGTTTTGCATCCATATAACCTGCTTCAATATATTTTTAAAAACTTCGAAGCACATTACCTAATTTATTTGTCGCACTTAGGATCGTTTTAACTCTGCTTGTTTCTGTAGCATCTTGCCAACATTCTTTTTCCAAATTGAAGATAATCAAAAATTATTTAAGAGCAACAATGCAAAAAGAATGCCTAACAAATTTATCAATTATAGCAATAGAGCATAAATTATTGGATGAAATTGATTTACACAGAGGTGTCCAAACTTTTGGCTTCCTTGGGCCACATTTGAAGAAAAAAAATTGTTTCATGCCGCACATGAAATATACTATTCCAAAGATAGTTGATAGGCAGCTGGATGGTCACGTGGTAACATGTTAGTGTGCCACGCAGGACGACCGGATTCGGCATCTCCTGAAAAGTTTTTCAGAGTTCAAGCCTGGCCCTGCAGTCCCTGTCCTTCACCACCGATCCCCTTCCACGGTGTAGCCCGTGATTGGAATTGGCCCTGCCTTTTAGTAATCTCACTGATTGGAAAGGGGGTGTAACCAAAAAAATATACCGATAGTTGTTAAATAAAAAAGTCAGTCAATAATGTACAATATATGATATACACTATGACAAATAAGCAAAAATGTTGCAGCATAATAATCTTTGACTTCTTTTCGTTCAGAAATTTTTTAAATCATTATCATAACTTAATAATCTTTGACTTCTTTTCATTCAGAAATTTTTTAAAAATCATTGACATCAAGAAGTTTCAATCATTGAAATAAATATTTTAGAAAATAAATAGGAAAATACAGATAGGTATTCCAATAATAAAAACCTCATTAGTTTCATTAAGTACATAAAAATCTCAATGTTTTAAACAAGTTTAGGATTTGATGTTGAGCCGCATTCAGTAAGGCGATGGGTTGCGGATTGGACAGCCCTGATTTACACCATCTTATATTGGAATTTGTTCTTAATAAAGCACGCCAAACTTATTTCTTGTAAATTGTTGCGTTTTCTATTAATATGTTATTTTTGAAAATATTATTTGTTATGTAATTAAATATTTAATTTTTGTATGTAGTGAAGTTTGAAGTTTATTTAATATTATAGTTAAGTGTAACGAAAATTTTGTAATTTATTACAATATCCAAGATGTTCTTCATTTGTATTATGGCTATTACATATTGTATTAATATCAATAATTTCTAAGATCCGTGGTGGCGAACCTACAGCATGCGTGCCAGGAATAGCACCCAGAACAATTTTGCTGGCACGTGGCATGTATATATATATATATATATTTATATATATGCATACATAGAACGTTAAGATAAATTTTATATTTTCCAAATTTTCGCAGCGCAGAAAATTCTCATTGTAACCATATCACTCTGTCACTTTTATTCTACTCGTAATTGTGCATATGCCGTTGTGGTGTTAGTCGACTTAATCATTTTTGCTTCCTCATGTAACTCCACTGAAAATCTGTTAATTGCATTTCAAGTTCGTCTAACGTTATCCAGTCAAATGTTGTTACAATAGGTGCAGATAGCCTGAATTTATCAGGATACACGATAAATTTTGTAGTTTCTGTAAATTGTCTAAACTTGAGTGAATCTTGAAGAAACTCACTGATTATACAGTTAATAACTTCTGAAAATCTGTAGTCAGTTTAACTCCATTTGGTTTTTCATGAAAGTTCAAACCTGTGAATAATTTTTTCAAATTTGGAAAATATTTGAAGCTTTTGGAAGCGATTACTCAATAAAATACTTGAAATTTTGTTTTAAATGCCTGAATTAGATTAAACATGCCAATGAAAGTCTTATTGACACCTTGTAATTTAACATTTAATTCATTCAAATTTAGGCATAAGTCTGCTGAATACATTAATTTTGAGATCCATTCAATATATATATATTCCTATAACAAACTATCTGGCACGTTAGTACATTAAGAAATACAACTTTTTAAATTTTTGGCATGCCAGTAGAAAAAGGTTCGCCACCCCTGTCTAAGATGGTCTGTTATAACTTATGTATTACTACTGATTAAATAATTTAATTTATTATTTTAAGTTGAACAATTATGACTGTTAATTTTCTAGATTTTGTTTTATTGATTGAATAGGGGCATCCATCGATATATGGGGGCGGCCAACTAACAGTTGCACACAGGCGGCCGAATTTCTATGCATGACACTGAGTGAGAGTGAAATTGGATCAGCACTGATGATTCTGAATGCTATGTACAGTGCTGGTCATAGGGTAGTCAGCACCCTGCTGCAAAGTTCTTTTATAGCACCCCCCTATATTTTTTTAAAGACAATAGTAGCTAATTTTCGGGTAATAAAAATAATCAAAATATATACTGTTATTAATAATTTAATTTAATATAAATCTTTATAGAGTATCTAGTATATGATATAATGTAATTATATAAAATACTATATAAGTAATAAGTAGTATACATAAAACAAAATGGATTTACTCATATTATAAATTCTTAACAAAATTAAATTTATAAGCAAACATTAATATTAAAATTTTACTTTTCTGGCTTTTATAATTAGTTGCAAAATTGCTCATAATAAACAGCATACATTTTAATTAAACAATAATCTTGTAAGATGCCCCCATTAATCTTGTAAGATTAATAATCTTGTAAGATTAATATAAATAAAATCAAATAATCTCTAATCTATCTTAATAAATAAATAATCAAATAATCTTGTAAGATTGCCCAGCTTTAATACTGTGCATCACTTGCATCATGCCTTGGGCCAGCCCTGACTATGTATACTACGGGAGCGCTTTAATACTGTGCATCACTTGCATCATGCCTTGGGCCAGCCCTGACTATGTATACTCCTGTAAATGGTTCAAATGAAAATGTGAAAAAACTTCTGATGTTAATTGAATAATATGCTGAATGAATGAATGTCATGGTGACAGCACCATAACAAGTGCTGTGAGTGAAGCATTCACTCTGAGTGCAAAGAAGACAATAGCCCAAAGGGAGCATCCATAGACTATATCACATAGTTAGAGAAAGGGTGAAGAAGATTTGTAACAATAAATGACATAGGGAAAAAAATTAAATGTTTTTGAAAAACATGATAGCTTATGCAGCACAATAATTAAATGTTTCTGTGCCCAGAACAAAATACATTTTGTACATCTTCAAAAAATTTTCAGTAAATTGGAAAGCTTTGTTTTGGAAGCATCCATTTTATGTCATGATTGAGGACTATCTATGTACATATGATACACAGATAGTCCTTGATTTACATTGGTGATGAAATCTGTTAATTCTGTGATTTGTCAATGCAATTCAATGGGTTTGAGCCCCTGACCCAATGATAGGAAATATGGAAAGCATCCTGTTTTGTGTCTGGTTCTTATAGTTTTGTGTTTTTTATGCTATTTAAATAATGTAAAATGTCATGGTAAACATTAGAAGTCAGAAACTCATAAATTTTGGGCATTTTCAACTTCTGATCATTATGACTTATGATGGCAGGGTTCCAAAATGAACCTGTCTTAATCAACTTAAATAAAATATCTAAAAAACTGTTTAATCTTCTAATAGCAAGAGTTCAAATAAAAAGCGTACTTAGCAGTAAAGCATAAACACACAAATTTTAATCAAAACAAAAACATTTTTGGTATTCAAGATATCCTCAGTTAACAGAATATAGAACAAAAGAACTACAGATAATTTAAAAATTCCATAGAACAGAAAGTCTATAACAAAAGAGTTCAATCAACTTAAATAAAATATCTAAAAAAAAAAACTTTCTGTTCTAAGGAATTTTTAAATTATTTGTAGTTCTTTTGTTCTATATTCTGTTAACTGAGGAGGGGTATCATGAATACCAAAAACGTTTTTGTTTTGATTAAAATTTGTGTGTTTATGCTTTACTGCTAAGTGTGCTTTTTATTTGAACCTGTCTTAAGTTGAGGACTATCTGTATATATCAGGTCTAGTAAAAAGAAATCCATTATTTTTCCAATAGATAGCTTTAATAAATTGTATCTCGTGCTCTAAAAGTCTGATCGGTTTACACTAGATGGTGGTAGAAAGCTGACATTTCGTACTAAAAATCTTATTTGACAATTTTGTGAATGGTTGACTCAGTTTTGTTTGAGCTCACGTCAAAGATGGACACCAGCAAAGAGAAAATATGCTATATTTTACAGTTTTTCTTCAATAAAGGTGAAAACGCAAACCAGGCGGCTTAAAATGTGAATAGTGTTTATGGTTCTGATACTGTAACAGCCAATCAACGGCTGAAATTGTGAATAGTGTTTATGGTTCTGATACTGTAACAGCCAATTAAGCGCAGTTTTGGTTTTGTCGACAAAAATAGTGGATTACTTTTTACTACACCTTATATATATTTTTTTATTGCTCCTTTCAGTTTCATTGATTATTAAATGATGGGGCTATTATAGGCCCTATTAAAGTCTTTTCTTCAATTCATCATTGTTTTAAGCTACTTTCCAATTAGATGTTATTAAGCAGCAGGGAATTCATGAGTACAATGAATCATCATAATCATGATGGAGTCAGCTATCAGTTGAAAGTTGGAGTTCAATAGGCTAGACTTTTCCTGAAATAAATTTTAGGAATTGAATCCAGTCCTCCTGAGTGGAAATACAGCATGTTTCCACCATGATTATTCAGCTAACAATCATAGAGGACTAGAATCAAAAGTCCAAATCAAGACTCTGAATAAATTTTTCAAGGAGTGATTAATTAATAATTGGAAGCAGTCTGATTAAAATCATTTTCACTTATTTATATTTTACTTTGTCTAAAATAAAAGCAATTTAATAGATGAAAATATTGTTACTACAAAATAAAAATATCTCACTTTAACAAAGCAAAATCAAATTATCATGATCTCTTCAGGAAAGCAATTTGACTTGACAGCTTATCAAGATTTATGTATTTGATAATAAATCTAATTTCAACTAAAGAATTATGGATGACAATTGCTTAGATAATCATAAAAATTATAGTATTTTAATTTTTTAAATATACATGAATCTCCAGACTACATATAAGCAATGTAATAAATAAATCTTATGAATCTAATATAAAATTGCAAATGTTTTCCAATTTTTATCCCATGTATAAGCAACTCCAGCTATCCCATGTATAAGCAACTCCTCTTCTTCAGTTTATACATGAATATATATGGTAATCTTATTTTTGGATTCCAAGAGTGTTTTGCTGTTACACTGTATGATCTGTTAAATATGGAAATATATTGTTAATAATAAATATATTGACAGTTGTTAAGCTATATGATATCATACTGATAACTGATTTAAATTTTGTTTAAAATTTTTTAACTCTCTGATTTTATTTTTTTTAAACATAATTATCATTAAATGATATTTATTGCTTTGATTTTATAAATACTTACATTTAATTATAATTTTAAGATAATTACTTCTTACTGTATGTCACATAGATAATTTTTATGAAATACTATATTACTTTTTGTATAGACAAAAGACAGTTGACTAGACTAGCATCTATGGCTAGTGATATTAGTCAGGTATCATCACTCACTTCAGATAAAATAGAACAACTTCAAAAATTTCAACAGAAAGTAAATCAAGCTGGAGTTGTTATAGCCATTGTCTCTGAATCATATACAAATTCAAAAACTTCCCAACAGCAAGTAAGGGTTAATTTAGTTAATTAATTAATATTAATTAAATTTTAATGAAATTAAAAATTTGATATATTTAAATTTTAGGTATTTTATTGTGAACATAGAAAACCTATTATATTAATAAAATTTGATGAGAGTCCTGTACCTTCTTGGTTTGCTATGCTAATGGGAAATGATATGATTACTGTAAGTTTAAATTAAAAGTTATTACAAAAAAAAAATATTTATTTAATAAAAAAAGTAAAATTTTATTTTAATTTTAGAATATTAGTAATCCTCAGTTTATTACAACTTTAAACACAAGAGTGAAAACTGCATTGAATCCTGCAACAGAAGTGGCTCCCAAAGATGCAGCTATAGAAGCTAAGATGCAGTGTTATGTAAGTAATTGAAATTAAAAATAAAATATTTTATGTCACATTATTTTGTAGTATTGATTAATAAGAATGATTGAAACTTGTAGATTAATTTTGTAAAGAAGACTATTCCTGTATTGGATACATGTGTATATATTGCTGGAAGTAGCAAACTAACAAACAAGAGAACAGAAGAAATTTGCCAGTAAAAAAATTCTTAAATCAGCATATTTTAAGATTTATTTTATTTTATTAAGTTAACTGTTTTAATTTAAATTTATTACTTTAGTGCTATTGGAAGAGAATTAGCAAAAATTGAAAATATTATAATAATTACTGGTGGATGTTATGGTGCACAAGAAATAGTTTCAAAAAGTTTTTTTGAAGCAAGGGAAAATAATAAAGAATTAAATTGTACTTCTGCAGAATCATCTGTTATTCATATTATTCCAACAAAAGATAACCAAGTTAGTTTGTATATTAAAATAAATAAACTTAAAATAAGAGAAAAAACTTTAAACCAAAACTTTAATTTGCAGGATTATACAGCTAAGATGCGGCAACAGCATGATGGAAGTTTTGAAACTATGCCTTTTGGAAAATCTATATTTATTGGAGATAGTATGAGAGAAAGAGAAGCAGTTGTAGCACGTTTATTTGATACATGTATTGTAATTGAAGGAGGAACAGGAGCTGCTCATGAAGTTGAAGAATTTATTTGGAATGATCACTTTGTAATCCCTATTATATCTACTGGTGGTGCTGCAGGTGGAAATTATGGTGTACCTATTAAGATATTAAAGGTAATATTTTTTCATTAAAAATATTTTTAAATAAATTAAAAAGCCATAATAATAAAATATTTTTTAGGCACCACCATGCATTTCAGAAACTGATTGGTCTGTTTTAAGTGAAAAAGAAGCCACTTCAGAAGATGTTGCAAAATCAGTTATGAATATTATTTTGAATGTGAAAAAATCAATATTTTCTTATTCCCAATGCAATGTTAATAATGTTAGTAAAATTAGAAGAAAATCAAGAAAGTCAAGAAAAGGGAAAATGAAACAAGAAACAAATAATATTAATTCTAATAACGTACCAGTGACAAAATCCAATTCTCATCAAACAGAAATGGAAACACGGCCAATTGAAGAATTTACGTCAATTACCAAATTTGATAAAACATCTCGTTGGCAAAAATTTTTGCATATATTTTCAGCAACAAGAACAAATTCTTGTTAATTATTAGCATTGAATACAATTAAGTTCATAACTATATATAAACTATATTAATTATTATAATATTTATTAAATGCATGGTTGTTTGTCCATTTCTAGTACAAATCTTGTGATTGCAATGCAGTATAAACATTCCATATTAAGAAAGTGCCATTTTAATACAAGATATAAAATAGTGGTAGTAATAAATTTTTAATTTCATAAAATATTTTCAATGAATTTTGAATGATTTATGTTTTATATCAAAAAATTTCAGTTTGATGGATTCATAATAATAACATTAAAAGTTATAATTTTTCAGTTTGATTTTACATAGGACATATGAATAAATTTTTAACTTTCACTTATTTATATAACTGCATTTCATGAAAATAAAAGTTTTACTGATCTAAAATTTTATATCATCAAAAAGATAATATTTATATTAAAATGAAAAAATTGAAAACTGAATTTTCTGATTTGTATATATTTAATATGAATTCATTAAATATTCAACTATTAAGATTGTTTTATAACTTATAAGAACAAATCAATGTGAAAGTTTAATAATAGAGAATTTGATATGATATTCTTAATTTGTCTATGTAATCAAGATGTTATAAACATTTTTTGCAAACATATTTAGTTATAAAAAACTGCAAGATAAGAAAATTGTTTCATGGTCATGTGCAATTGTGATTATTTTTATAAAGTCTTCCTTAAACTAATGAGGCCTTTCTAAAATAAAGAAAATATTATGAACTAAACTCAAAATCAAAAGTAAAAATATTAAATGTAAGATATTTATTGCTTTATTCTGAAGTCTTCAAGACAATGATTACATTTGAAAAAAATTGCAAATTATATTGCAATTTTTTTCAATGTTTAGCATTAAAAATATCATATTCATAAATATTTTTAAATCATATGTTAATCAAAGATAATCCTTATAAAGATTCATGTGAAAAATTTGGTTTGATCTCAAATGGATATTATCCTATGACTTTTGGATATTTGTAAACTTGTCAATGATAGATATGAGATTTAAATATACAGTATTTTCATTTTTTAGATTTAATGTTTTGAGTGACATTACATTCATCTAATTATTTATATGCTATCTAGTTATTTATACATTAAAATATATGACAAATATATACTAATATTATGCTTATATAACTAGTAGTTTCATATTAGTATACAATAGGTCTCCAACTTATGCAGTTAATTTGTCCAAAGAATTTCCAGAAAAGTATTCCAACAATGATGTAAATTCAATACATACCCAGACCCTACTTTGTATTGGAAATTCATTCTTCAAAAATGCAATGCAGACTGAAACAATGCAAATTGAAATAATAATTTCCATAAGAAACCATTGAAAATATGGAAGATAAGGAACTAACACCACTTTTTTCAACAAACAGAAAATTGTGAAGGCATCTGCAATATGTACTATAACTTCATACTTGAAGTAGAAACTGAACAATGCAGTGTGCTGCTACTAAAGGAAGAAAAGCACTGTTACACCTTTTATCCTATGTATAAAGAATAAAAGATATAATGATGCCTATATAACTTCTACTAGCTAACATGTTGATGATGATAAACCAAGTGAAATAACTTAGTACTATATATTTGATAAATTAAATAAAAAAATAATGCATTTAGATTAAAATATTGTAATTTTAATATAATTTTATAAAATTTTCATTATGCCATATTATGTTATATTTGGTTGCACTAATGGCAATAAGAAAATATCAGGAATACAACTTTATCAATTTCCTCAAGATGGCAAATATCAAGATAAATGGATTTCATTTGTATTTATATATTGCAGCATAGAAGTACATATGTACAAATATATTGGGAGCAGTAATCAAACCATGTAATGTGAAGCTAATAATGTTACAAAGGAAAAATGATTCCTGGGATGATGCAAATACAAAATCTTATAATAAAGCAAAATATTGTCTTAATTATTTTATGGCATAACTTTGAAAAAAAATGCAAGTGAAACAATCCAAAGTGAGGTCTGGATATATATAAATGGGAACATTAACAAACAGGAATGGCCAAAAGAAATTTCTGAGCACTTCACTTATGGTATAAAAAACATTTTAAACCATAAGTGATATTTTTTGCAAAAAAAGTAAATTAATTGATGAATTTTTCATTTGTATTATATAGATATTCAACAAAAATAAAGAGAACTTATGTACTTATGTATCTGCATATCTCTGAAACTGTATAAGTTGGGGATCTGTATCTAAGAAATTCAATATAAGCATATATATAGGAAATAATTAGTTAGTAATATAGATTAATAATTAAAAATTAAAACTAAATTCTATTAGAAATGAAATTAATTAATTCTATCTAGAATTTTAATTTTTATTTAAATGTAAATGATTATAGTGAGTAAGAATTAAGATGCATATATATATATGTTGTATATATATATATTATTTATATATATTAATAATATAAATATATTAAAATAAAGTATAACAAAATAACCTTTTTATTGGCATGCCCCACCTAAGCATCTCTAAAATCCTGATGCCCCGTGACATATAATTTTTATTATTCAAAAAGTGAACTCCTATTCAAGTTGAGGAAGCCTAAAAGGCCATTAACTTGGTCTAAACAAGCTTCCAAAAACATGGCATACATGAAAGAGAAAAATAAAAGAATGAAAGGACAGTTGAAATACTGAAGAAGAAATTACTAAGAAATTGTTAAAAAAAAATAATAATATGAAGTGATATGTATCAAGACCCTTCAGTAATAATAACTGTGTGTACACATTAAAAACTTTTTTACTTTCTTCTAAGATTGTCAAACTTATCTTAATCAGAATGTACATGGCAGTCCAGTTGGCAACAATGGAGAGGTAAGAAGTAAAGGTTATCTAAACCTTTATCTTCTCACACCACTTCTCTCTGTTATTCGGCTTTCCCTCTCTCCATTGTGACCAGCTGACCGCCATATACATTTTGATTTTAAATTAAAAAATGTGTATGTCACAATATATATTTATATAATGTATATGAGGCTCCTAAAACCATAAGAAATGCAAGAAATTCACTGTTAATAACTCATTTTCAAATTGCCTCCCTTAAAAATCAAATTGTCCTCTTGTCCACAAAATTTTTATCATGCCCATTCGATTTTTTGGATATACTTTGATAATCAAAACTTTTTGCCCTACTTCCTATTTCTAGCCCAATCAGCGGTACATGTAGTGGCATCCTTTTTTTGTGATATCTCATAATATGTAGGTGATATTAAAAAAATTTCAAAACAAAAGTTGTTTGTCTTTTAAATAATAGTGCTAAATTGCAGTAGAATATTAGTAACACAAAAATTTTTATTGGAATGTTTTCGGTTGCTGTACAACCATCATCAGCAATTAGAATAGAATACAAAATGTTTTTAGTTCTAATTGCTGATGACGGTTGTACAGCAAACGAAAACGTTCCAATAAAAATTTTTGTGTTACCAATATTCTACTACAATTCAGTGCTATTATTTAAAGGATTATTATTGAAAAGCAGTAAGTTAAAATAGTTGTTTAAAGTTTTGTGTTTTTTACAGTTCTATTCAAATATGCCAAAATCAGCATATGTTTCCACTGGAGATTTTAAAGTTCACCCCATGTGCCCCTACTTCCAATGGGCCCACAAAATTTTTATCATACCCATTCGATTTTTTGGATATACTTTGATAATCAAAACTTTTTGCCCTACTTCCTATTTCATCGCACTTCCGAGAAAAAAAGCAGTAGGGTAGTGAGAAACACCCTATATATGTTTAATCAATTTTTTATTTAAATAATAATAAATTGATTAAGAATAATAATTTATTATATATTTTTAATAAGTTGATATTGATTACCATTAGCTATGCTAATACGATGTTAACATAAGATTTGGATAGGCCTTTTATCATACAATATTGGATATTGAATATCATCATATTGCTTGCAAATGCCATATACAAAGAACAACAGAATCAGATTTTGTTTGTCAATAAATTTACAATAGTAATTGTCTATGGATCATCTTTAAGGACCTAAAAACTGGTAACTGGTTGCACTTTGGGAAAATCTATATTTGAATAATTTAATAGCTTCTATATATTGTAATATATTATTTTAAAATTTCCTTAAGTATATTATGTATTTACTTTCATTTCTATTCATGGATCATTTACAATGCTTTACATTCTATGTTGTGGAGAATTCAATGACAAATTAAACCAGGAAATGAGTAGAATAGTTAGGAGTAAAAAGATACCCAATTTGTTTAAAAAGGACAACAGTAAGATCATCTGAATATCCGTGTTTGTATTGTTAAACTTCATAAGCAGCCCATCAGTGTCAAATTCAAAAGCAGAATTCTCCTATAATAAAGAAAGAAATTGATAAAATGGTGCTGGGGGTATATGGAGAATTATCCATGGGAGATTAAATCATTGAAGGAATTTGTAGACATGTTATTTGAAGTGGGATCTTTAACAAATAAAAATATAGGAGATTTTGATTTTGAATCTTTACATCCTAATATATGTGTAGAACCCAGTTTGCTTACAGCTATACAGAGTGCTATTTATATCTATCAGAGGAGAAAATAGATCCTAAAATGATTAGGGAATTATATTATTTGATTATGCACTGATTCTTTTTTAACTTTAACAACAGGTTAAATTATGGAAAAAATATGAAAGGAAGATAAAGAAAAGGAAAAGAATGATGGAACTGTAGAATACTGCAAGATTAGCATTAGTAGACTTATGATGAGGATGAGGAAGAACGTAGAAAGTATAAGTAAAAAGCTAGTATTGATAGGAGAAATATTCCATATAATATGATAAATAATGATAAGTATCAAATAAGAAAAGAAAGAAATACAGGAATGTATCAGATACCAATTGCTAATAAGGAGAGAGCAGAGAAGTTTACATGTCAAGAAATCTAGAATATATGGAGGATATTGATTCTAAGGCTATTAAAAAAGCACTCATACAAAGGGCAGTAGAATATGAGGTAGAAGTGAAATAGGAAGATAGTAGAATATCAGAAATCATTAATGAATCAAGTAAGAAAATATAGTCATTTATAAAGAGAAATCAAACGATGTTAATATGATCAATAAGCTTGATCTGTGGATGATAAATCTAGCATGCAAATGATGCCATAAAAATATCGTAATTTTGTAGAGAGTAATATTAGTAGAGAGTGATATTTAGATGTTGTAAAAGGAGATTTAATTGGTATTGAATTTTATTTGTAAAGGTTGAAAATGTAGAATATTAGATAACAGTATAAATTAGTTTGATTGTGATTATAAATTTGATAGGATTTGTTTATCTTAGTTACGGTAGTTGTTATAATAATGAATGTGCATCTATGTTTTAGACTGTATTCTAAAATTTTGTATTTTGAAATGTTTTGTAACTAAAGGCAGCTATAAAATGACCAAAAATGTTATTAAGACATTTTTTTGGAATTAAAGTATTAATCAGCTTAAATATGCTAAAGTATGACTTTTAACTTTTTAATAGCAAAGAAGGATAAGAGAATTTTTGAATATCAATAATCTGTTGTGGAAACAAGTTTATTGCACTTATTAACTTATACAAGAAGAAATAAATTTTTTGGTTTAGACTATGTTAGTTCTCCTATAAAACACAACCATTATTAAATAGATGTCAATTATTGTTGAACAATTTTTTTTAATAAAAGCATTATTGGGAATAAATTTAATTTATATATTTCAGTGGATGAATGAATAAATAATTAAAGAAAAAAATAAAGTTTACAGTAGAAAATTCACAGTAACAAATAAATACAATAGTAAAAATTTCCTTTAATATCTGATTAATGATAAAAAAAAAAATACTAAATTACAGAAAATGTATTCACAACTGCATTTTTTGATCATAAAGTTTTAATAAAATTTATACAAAAATACAAAGCACTATCATAGATAGTATAAAACTCAAGTATAGACGATCCTTGATTTACCTAAGTGGATATTCAGCAAAACCTTACATATGTCAAAACATGTATATCAGAGTATACCCTACATAGTATTAAAATAGTTCAAAATTCAATAAATTACAGCACTTAATAGCAGTTTGAATCTATAAATGTATTTTATTTATATGATAAATAAAATACGTTTATATGTAGTCAAGTGAATGTAAATAGCGTCATATAACTAAATAGTACTAAAATAGTACTCAACACCATGTCACAAAGACATAGGGACATAACTACGGATGGGCCATGGCCCATGTGCTGGCCCACCCTGAATATATAACCCGAAACGTAAAATTGAAAACTGCAAGAATTCAGCTTCACATAACCCAAGAAGCCTTGAGGTTTGTAAAAATGAAAATTTACAATCGAATACATTAAATACCTCATAATACTGCAAGAGTTCAACTCCACATAACCCAAGATGCCTTGAGTTTTGTAAAAGTTTAACTCCACTAACCCAAGATGCCTTGAGTTTTGTAAAAATGAAAATTTGCCGAATACATTAAACAGCTCATAATTCAAGACGCCTTGTATTCTGTAATGAATACATTAAACATCTCATAATCCAAGATGCCTTATATTCCATAAAAATGAAAATAAAAACTACAAGTATAATTTAAGCCCACATAATTTTACGCTAAAAGCAATAAAAATCTTTATTTACAAACTGCGAAAAAATGCGTCCTTTGCACATTTTACGCAGTATTTAATTAATGCGATTAACTGGAAAGAATAAATAAAGTTTCAAAAGACTGGTAAATATAAGTACTTATTTGATAATTAATTAATTAAATAATCATTAAATTATTCCGTTGTTATTCAAGGGCTAGATTTTGGCTAGTATATTTGGATTTATTTGAATAAGTTCCCTTGATGCTTATATTGTAAAGTCTGAACTTATTTGATATCAGCTCATTACAAAATTATGCAGTGATTTTTACTTAATGATGCAAAACGATTGATTACTTTATCCAAATCGAGAGCTTTTTGTGATTTTTCTCTCAATGAACATGATTGCTAAATAGTTTAACCGATCATCAAGCATTCTGTTAGGTAAATACAATTTAATAAAGTGCATACAGGAGAATGTTCTTTCACATTGGTGTGGCAACCCTTGGTCCATCCAAAAAAAAAGCTAGTTATGTCACTGCAAAGACATAATATTAAAAATAATTATAATAAAGAATAAGCACATAAGTTACATGGTAAACCAGTTGCTTACCATCTTGGAGGCTGGATTCAATTCCAACCCCACATCTTTAATTTTCCAGAAGAGGTTTGGATTCATTCCTCACTCATTAACTAAAACTAATCTAATAAGTCCATAAAATGAATGTATATATGATAACAAAGGAGAATAAACTAGCACTAATAGCAGCTGAGATATTCATTATCTCAGCTGCTATTAGTGCTAGTTTATTCTCCTTTGTTAAGTTTTTTGAGTATAAGCAGTTATTAAAGTCTCATTACATATATATGATAAATGATGAAATTAGGAAAAATGCTTGTATCTTTGCATTATAGCTTTATCTGCTATATGATCAGTATATTTGTTTTTACTTAGGTAATCTTTACATAAGCATGGATCTAAGTTATCAGATTTAGGTAAGTGTTGGATTGTCTGTATATAGTGCTTTGTATTTTATATGTTTCCTATGACAGTGCTTGGTGTTTTTGTAGATAGTATAAATAAAGTAACACAATGTATAAAATTTATTTTATATCATTTATTTAGGAAAAAACTAAAAAAATAAATAAAACTTTCCTGAATTTTTTGACTGCAAAATAACTAAAATTGAAAACAAATGTTTTCAATAAAATAAACTAAAATAAATAAAATTACTGTTCTTATTTTTTCTCTGCTTTTTTATTCATTATATCAATGTTATTCTCACTATTGAAAATAAGAATATAGCAGTTAAATATATTTTTTTCATTTATTTCCTACTCAAGTGCTAATTTTTTTGCTTCTATCTTAATAAAATGAACTCTTCTGTAAAGGAATATATATGACTGTTTGTTTAATCAATGCATTTTCCTTTGAATTAAAATTAGTTTATCAAACTATTTATAAAGTTTGATTTAACTGGAACAAACTCCACTTCTGTTTTTTGTTTTTAACAGATTTTTTATCACTATAATTTTAGTGCATGCAGGAAATAGGAATGACTAACTTTTAAACATAAATTTATTTACTACTTTACAATTCAATCAGAAAAATTTTTACAATGATTTTCCAAACTATATTAAAATATATTTAAGTGCTAAATAATTCTTAAAATACTATAATATTTACAAAATATTTATAAATTATAAAACAAATTCGCAAACTGAAGAGGGTCAGAAAGACCGAAATGCATCTTACAGTTTGTGAATTTATGTTTTATAATTTATAAATATTTTGTAAATATTTTAGTATTTTAAGAATCATTTATCACTTAAATATATTTTAATATAGTTTGGAAAATCATTGTAAAAATTTTTCTGATTGAATTGTAAAGTAGTAAATAAATTTATATTTAAAAGTTAGTCATTCCTATTTCCTGCATGCACTAAAATTATAGTGATAAAAAATCTGTTAAAAACAAAAAACCAGATGTGGAGTTTGTTCCAGTTAAATCAAATGTACATATCCTTTCTACCTTTGAATTATTATTTATAAAGTGTTCAAAGCACTTTAATAAACTAATAAAGTGCTTTGAATACTTTATTAGTTAGAATTTAAGCAAGCAATACAAATTTGAAAAAGTAAAAAAACAAATATAGACAAAAAAAGACTGATAAGCATCTTTCTGTTTAACAGCATAGATTTATTATAAATAATTCAATAATGTTTAAAAAAACCTATATTTTTTTAACTTAAATACATAATTTTGTTTATAAAATATTTAATACAGACAGAAATATAATTTATTAAAATATTACAGGCTATGAAACTTTCATATTTTCTATGCTTCTGAAATTAAAGAATAAAAATGCAAAAATAAACCAGTTAAATATCTATAAATAGATATTTAACTAGTTTGTTTAGTAAAAGCAGTATAAAGTTGATTATGGATGCAAAAATAAATTTATAATTTCAATAATTTATTACAGAAATTTAAATCTGCAAAAATTTGCATTGAGGAAAAATTTTAATTGTTACATTGAAATTTATATTAAAGAAGCAAATCAAATGATAAAAATTTATAATTATTAATAATTCTACAAAATTATAAAGAAAAATAAAATTATGATATTTACGTTCTTCATTTCTGGAAAATACTGTGTTTTCATCAGTGCCTTCTGGTAGTTTTTTGTGCTATAAGAAATATTTTATTATTTAAAATATTAAACTTTAATCTTCCTATCAAAGTTTAAAATTGATGTTTTTATATTCAAATTATTAGATAATTTAAACAAAAACACAATATCATCATCAAATATAAATAAATAATGACTATAACTTTATTAATATTGATTATGAACACAATCACTAATTTTGAATTGTTTTATTTTGATATTGCTGACCACCGAACAGATATAAATACAAAATATATTCTTTAGAAGGGACCACCAAGAGAAATTTTCAGACCCATGTCTGTGGTCCAGGCCCTATTTTAAAAATTACATCACTTTGGTTTAATTAAAAAATCATATAAAATATTAAACATTTATCTAAAAAAAAAAAAATGTACAATAAATTCAAAATTTGATACACAAACATTAAATAAAAATAGAATTTTTAAATTTTTATTGCCTCATCTGTGATGAGGCCAAAAAATAATATAAATGCTGTATAAATAATATATATATCACATATTGTTAGATATGATTGCAGAAAAAAATTTACATAAAAATTTCAGATTTTCCAGAAATTCATAATAGACACTATCTGAATAATCCCAGATTCATAGTTTCTACATTATTTACAATTCAGATAAAGAAATTTTTATATACACTATATAATTCAAATAAATATCGAAATTAAGACTTTATTTGAGAAATAGTAGATTACATAAAAAAATTTTTTAAAGCTCAACAATGCTTAACTGTAAAGAAACAATACCTATCAATCCATTTATAATTTTAAAATATTAATTTTATTCATGATAGCAATTATAAGTATTTCACTGAACTGTTTATATGACATATACAAATAAACAGCACGGATCAGGAGAAACAATTTATTTCAGCAATTACTATTTCATCCTGCCACTGTAAT
Source organism: Olivierus martensii (assembly GCA_000484575.1). Classification (NCBI taxonomy): domain Eukaryota; kingdom Metazoa; phylum Arthropoda; class Arachnida; order Scorpiones; family Buthidae; genus Olivierus; species Olivierus martensii. The sequence continues at coordinate 24,992 of AYEL01087888.1, forward strand.
GCATGTAAACCTGTCTGCATGTCAGTAAATGCAGCTGAGGAAATTTCATGAATAGGTCAAAAATGTTTCTGAAATAAAGTTTTTCTCATGACCCCAGAGCTGTTTATTTTTATATATCAATTCTATATCACGAAGTAAAGAATAAAAATTTATATGATTTAAAAAAAATCACAATATTTATTGTATACAATTTTATAAGAAATCTTCAAACCATAAATATGTTTGTGTAATGATATAAGAATTATTTCAATAGTTAAAAATTAAAAATTTATTTGATTATAAATATTCTATTCATTGATTTTAAATAGCTACTCATTGAGATGACTAATACAATAAACAATAAAAAGTGAATTTTTAAAATAAATTAAAACAAATACTTTTGCTTTCATGACAATGAAAAATACTCCAGTAGAGAATAATTAAAAATTCTGGACATTTGATATGGAGTTTGACAGATCCCCAACCTTTTGAACATTTAAAATTGTAAATCATAATTAAAAAATTTCAATAATTTAGTAATTGAGTAAATATTATTAATGTGTAATGCACCATTAATATACTAAATAACCTTAACAGTATTTTAATAAAAAATATGTTGGATTTTTGAAAGCCCACTTCACCTTTCACATTCATTTGGCATTGTTATCAACTATCAATGTTGTTAGCATAACAACAAATGATTTCATCATGCCTTCTGTTAGCAATGTGACAAAAAAATTATCAGTTCATATTACTAAAAAAGTTATTGTCCAGGATTGTAAAAAGTCCAAGTTTTTAAATGAGTGGTTGTAAAACTTGAAGAATAAATTATCAATTTATAGAAGAGAAAAAATACATGAACCTTAGTAAGATTTTTCTGAAATAGAGGGTATTTTTGGGTAAAATCAGGCAATTTTTGGGATTTTGGTGGATAATTTTATTAACATGCAGTGGCAACCCTGGTGTATTGATCACCAGAAGAAATCAATTACAAATATCAACAGTAAAGGAAATATTCAAATATTCAAATATTCAAATATTCTTATAGTGATTTTTATAATTATATAAAATCCAACCAACAGTTTTTAAGGAAAATACTGTCTAATGAAAAATATATTGCTTTTATATGTGAAAGTGAATTTCAAATATTCTTATAGTGATTTTTATGATTATATAAAATCCAACCAACAGTTTTTAAGGAAAATACTGTCTAATGAAAAATATATTGGAGTGAAACAGAAACAAAAATCCCAGCCATCTACACCACCTTCATAACAGATCTACTACAAGATTTGTGTGGGGGCATGGAATTCAGACCTGATGTAATGTGTCACTCTCCATTCTTCAAAGAAAAAAAACATGAAAGGAATTTGAATAGAGTGATACCTGAGAAGAGTAAACAAACAATAGAAATTATCTATTGTATCACTTGGGCTGGAGAACCTTGTCCTCCATGACAAAAGAATAATAAACATTCTAGAAAAATAAGTGCATTAAGAGTTATATGACATGCAGGAGTTGCAAAGAGGTTGAGATAAGAAATTATACTGGGCTGAAAGACGATAATATGAAATATTGTCTTCCTCTGGGAAAATAAAATAAAGATATAAAGAAATCAATCTGCCAAGGGATTGAGGATAAAAAAGAGAAAAAAGTCATATGGTTTTGTGTAAATAAAAGGGGAAAATGCATTTACAGCAGAGGAGGCAGAGTCTACAATCTGACTCCAATAGATGCAACAGGTCTAGCTATGCAAGGACTGGATTTTGGAGAGAGATCACACTGCTTACATAGAGATTTAAACTCCAACGGAAAGGACAATAATAATAAATATTGTTAAACAAAAAAGGAAGGAGCATCATAATTAAGCCTAAAGAAGAAAGGACTAAAATATATAACACAAGGAGAAAGGAAAACCCAGCAAAAGACCTGACAACAAGGAGAAGAAAAGTTTAAAGGAGATATTCTGTAATAACAAAAGTATTTATCTTTCCAGGAATATCATTGTCAGGATGTGTTTGTAAACTCTCTCCTTCTAATAAAGGAAGTTGTTTGTTACTAAATGTAATCTCTGTATCTTTAGTATCACAAGATCTCATTACCCATCCTTATTTACTCCATAGACCACTAGTACTCCAAAAGTCTGTATAGCATATCCACAGATCCCACATATGCAATCTACTTTTTGATATTCTGAATATTTTGTTGCTTGAGTTCCTTGTTCTATGATTTCCTTTTATTTCTTCATACCAATATTTTTTTGTCATATAGCAGTATATAACAACTTATAAGTCATAAGCTTTTTTAATATTGAAATTATTTTTTCATGAAGTGCCCTGGATTATCTTTCCTAAAATATGGTAACCCTATATATAAGAATATACTAAGTGATATACAGTGGGTGATCGGTTAACAAACATAATCCATTCAAAGACAATGTTCGTTATCCAAATTGTTTGTTAACCAATCATCGATTTACCATAGGTTTTTATGGGAATTTGATTATTTCATTCTGGAGACCCAAAAATAAATAAATAAAAAATTATATAATTTCTCACTATGTTTATTTATATGTAATAACAATAATATATACATAAATAGTCTTGCATTTTCATCTGTTATATTTATTTTTTGTTAAAGAATCTGTCCAATGTCAATTGCTTTTCTTTCTTCTTCAGAATTTTTTGGAAGTGATTAATAGCATTGTTGTGGTAGAGATCCCCATGCCTATTAACCTCAACGTAGTATGGGTGCCATTCTAAGACCAAAATATTGTAAAATCTCTCTCTTACTTAGGGTGCCATTCTAACACCAAAATATTGTAAAATCTCTCTTTTACCTTCTTAATATTCTAAGACCAAAAAATTGTAAAATCTCTCTCTTACCTTCTTTAATAATGTTTGATTTGTTTACGTTGTCTTCAAGTTCATTTTAATCAGGAAAAATTACTGTTCTTCAGACGAAAAAATTTCCAAAAAATTGTAAAATCTCTCTCTTACCTTCTTTAATAAATCTTTGACATCAAAATATTGTAAAATCTCTCTCTTACCTTCTTTAATAAATCTTTGATAAGTTGTCTTCGAGTTCATTTTAATTGGGAAAAACTATGGTTCTCTCATCCTTACTTATAAGTCCACGAATGCACAAGGCTTAAGCGTGGCATTCTATTAGGTTAATTAAGCCGACATATCCTCATAAGATATTTTTATCTGGCAGCGGCCACTTATAGAGCTCATCCCAGGCTGGCCAACATCCATAATGGGTCAACCGGATGGTTGAAGGATGAGGTTCAATGAGCTGGGCCCAGACCCCTCTTGAAAAAACAAGGACCCAGATCCTCCAGGATGGTAAGCCACAGCTTTACCATGTGGCCATCCAGCCGACCTGTCATCCCATCAGTCCACAGATCCCATAGTTTGTTCTGTGAACATAAAAATCTTTTGCGAAAGTGTTCGTTATCCGGACATAAAAATCTTTTGTGAAAGTGTTCGTTATCCAAACAGTTTGTTATCCGATCACTCCCTAGTTTAGGAGTTAAGCAAAAATAAAAACAAATGATTTTAATTAATAAATGGTTAACCATTTTTAAGATATGACAATAAATTTATTAGATCAAAAATTTATTGATATAATTGTGAAAATCAGAAGAAAAATAAAGAACTTTCACTTTATCAATGGAAAATAACAGAAAAGTGAATAACTATTAATTTGATTTTCAAAAAAATATCTATTTCAGTTTTATGAAAAATTGTAAATTTTATCAGCAATTTATCATTATAATTTAACATATAATTTCAATTCAGGAGAATTACAGAAATTATAATAGACCCTATATAACATGGATTCACATAACATGATGAAAATATTGCAGTACTTCTCATATAAGGTGGTTAAACAGGCCTATATAATGCATTAGTTAAATTTGGCATTTTTACAATCTAATTCGAATTATCACATGAAATCTTTTTCTGATTTAATTTTATTTGAAAATCAAGTATTCTAATAAAAAAATAATTAAATTAATAAAAATAAAAATTAATAAGAAATAATTAATTAATTATAATCAATTTTTACACTAAATTTATGTAAAAAAATCTATTATAATTAACAAATATTAAAAAAATAAAATAAAAATTATTTACATAATTACTTAATGAAACCATGCTGGCCAGAGGATGTGTTATTTCTGCTTCTTGGTCTGCCATTTTGATTTTTTCCTGTTAGTAGCAGACAATGAAATGTCTGTTACTAACTCAATAGTATTGCATTACATTGCTAAATAGCTGTTTAAAATGCTATATTTAGAAAATTAGCATTTATTTATTGCAATTAATGTTCATATTGAATACTTGACTCATGAGTTTTGATACTTGATTCATGTATAATCTATGTGACTCATTTAACACAGGCTGATATAATATGGAATGTATCCCTACATTATATGAGTGTCAACTATAATACATTTTACGATTTCAATAAGAATAGAAAACTAATATTGTAGATGAAATGTTACAATTGCACAATAAATTCTAGACATTACTGATTATATTTTACTCATTATTAAATACGGCTGGAAATAATTTCCAGAGTATGTGTATTTTGTAAAAAAATCTTTCAGTTATAAGAAAAAAATATTTGAAGAAACAAGTTTTCAAAATAATTAATGAATAATTATAAAAGTAAGGAAAATGACATAAAAAAATAACTAATCATTTAAATAGTTTTCATTTACTTAATATCTACAGAAGAATCACCTAGAATATAATCTTCAGAATTAGAGAATGAAAACAATACTGATGCTGCTAATATGAATTGTATTGAATGCAATGGTAAACAAAGACTCAAGCAAGAAGATTAGATGATATTAAATGTATCATCATCTATTGAGCTGGTAAAAACATATTGTTTATATAATGAATGTCATATTCAGTTTTGTAGTTTGGTATAATTTGAAAAATACAAACAAAAGTTCAAATATCTCATTAATTATTTATATAAACTATATGCTTTATTATTATCTGCTATAACTCCTGTTCTTTAGTAACAATTTTTACTATACTTACAGCTCTTTAACAGGAACTATTTTTTATTTTAAAACGTTTTCGGACTTTCTTTGAGACCCTCATCAGTAATCTGTAAACATATTCTTTCTTTAATGATCGCTTTATAACACTATACTTCTTTTTCACATTACTTCTTATTCTTGAAAAAGAAGTATAGTGTTCTAAAACGGTCGTTAAAATAAGAATATGTTTACAGATTACTGATGATGGTCTCAAAGTAAGACCGAAAACATTTTAAAATAAAAAAATAGTTCCTGTTAAAGAGCTGTAAGTATAATAAAAATTGTTAACATATGTTTTATATCTATTAAACTCATAGATATAATTAAATAATATATTTAATCAATGTATTTTAATGACTTTATTTTGATTAATTTTTGTTGGGGCAATTATTAAAATAAAATTACTTGTAAATATTTGAATTTTTTTATTTTGAAATTTAATCATCATAAAATTTCAGATTTTTAAACTGTTGGTACTCTATTCAGCAATCCTAAGAATAGTTTGCAATCCACTGATTGGACATCATTTACTCAATTATTTTAATAGTTTTTCTTTGATTGTTAATGCGCAATATGACAAAATCAATGATAAAATATATATCAACATCATATTTCTTATATTTTTAAACTATTTTCTAAGCCGATTACTATTGTATAAAATCAAAAGATATTATTTCATTGATTACTGAATATAAAATCAAATGGAATATGTCTCAACAGTTCAAATATCTATAATATATTTAATTAATTCTTGAATTAAACAGAATTTTATATTATTTTTATAATTTTGTATGAAATTTAAGCTCTATATTCACAAGATAAAAATACTTCAAAATGACTATTATTATTATTATTATATTTTATTTCATAACTGCTTTTGGATTTTATCCCATCTTCAGGTTAAATGTACACTAATACCCCAAAGTTACGCGATAGGTGGGATCGACGAAAATTGCGTAAGTTGAATTCGCATTAGTCGGGGTACAGTTTTGAATATAAAGATGTATAAATTTGGTTTAATTGGGACCAAGGACTAACAAAAACACTAGTTTAGAAAAAAAATATTTAATAAAATTGCAGTTCTCTATGCATATTAATACAAAATAATAAAAAAATAAATGAGTTATGTAAAAAATTATCCATTTTTACTTATTTCACACCATAATTTCAGCATTTTTTTCCATCTCAGCAATAATACCATAAACATTTTTCGAATTATTCTTGAATAATTCAAGGATTGAGCATTTTTCACCGTATCGAGAATTATTTCATCATCTTTTATGATTGTTCTTACTATGGATTCCAGTAGCTCAAACTTCTTTGCCAATTCACAAATTTTCATTCTGTTATCAAAATTCTTGATAATGTTAACTTTACATTCAAAAGATATCCTAATCCTTTTCTTACTAGGTGCAGGAGAATCAGATTTACTTTGTTTGGATGGCATAGCTTTTTAAGGGTTTAGAAAACATATAATAAAACAATCTTAACTTTCATCGATCGTAGAATTATAATCGTACATGTAAAGTTCGCTGGAAAGGAGTCCAATGCATATCACAACAAGATAGCATGCAGCAGTGTTGTCAAACGAAAAAATCAAGAACCACGTAACTCCGAGTTCGTGTAAGTCAGGTATTACTGCACAAAAATATATAAGAGCAGTTTAGCCTTCTATTATGTATTTTCATCATATATTTAATTTATTTTATGAATATGTGTATGTAAAATATAGTTTCAATTAAAGACTTTTCTAAATTAGTCAAATAATTCCATACTAATTTATTTTTATTATTTTTACCACATATTATTTTAACCATATATATATTTTTATAAGTAAAAAACAGCAATCAAATTGGCATAAAAAGTTACAGGAAACTTAAAAGTATAAATTAGTTTGTTTATATTTACTTCCTTTGAAACTTTATATATTTAAAAATATAACATAATAAATGTTTTATTTTTAAATTTTTTGAAATAATGTTTTTATTAAATTATAAATTTATTATATTAAACTGAATACTCTATTTTTTATTTTTCCTTATTATCTCTTCTATTATTGCTATTTGTTATTGAGAAAAATAATCAATTAGAAAATGAATTAGTATCATAAAAATGATATTTTTATGCTGAATGCTAGCTTTATTGGCAACATTCACACATTGTTTTAATATAACTCCAATTGAAAATACCCATTCTTAAAGTAAAAATTTTCTTGGAAAGGTATTAAAATAAATTGAACTTTATGTATGATTTCGTACAAAATAATGTTATGATTCCCAATCTGGCAACAAGAACATTTTATTGAGGCATTATCTTTACCCAGAATTGATTTAGTTAATAAAAGATAAATTATATATTTTAATAAATAAAAATTGATTTCATACCAGGCAGAGCTGAAGTTCAGAGATATCAATACAAGCAACGCGACTTTCTATTCATTGATATTACTTTCTTTGCCAAATTTCTCTGCCGATTAATGCTGTGTTTTCTTTGGATTTCAAAGGTAGAAGCTTCTTCCTCTTTATCTTTCTATTCATGTTTGCAAATTGATCTAATAACAAATTTATATAGGAATAATTTTATGATAAAGAAAAACTAATTAAAAAAAATTTAGAATATAAAACTGAAAAATATCACAGCAATTTTTTTTATCGATTATTTAATAAAATAATAAAACGCAAAATATGTAGTATTTTACAATTGCAAAGAACATTCATGTATTTATTTAATCTTTATAGCACTAATAAAAATTATGATTTCTGCACATCAATTTTTTATAACAGAAATAAATCAAACAAGATTATTAATTATTAAAAAATATAATGTCCACATATTATGTCATTATTTTCATATAAATTACAAAAATATTTAATACAAATAAAAAATTAAATGTACACAGTTTTAATGCCAGGAAGATTTGATAATGATTGACATTATGGATTTAAAAAAAAAAAAAACTGAAAAGCAAAAGTAAAAATTCCAAAGATTAAAACTGAAAAAAAAAAAAACATTAAATTGCAATTATATAAGACTTTTTATTCAAAAAATTAAAAAATGAATAATAGAAAATAGTTTATTTTCTATAAGTATCAGATTATAAAGAGCATGCCCTAATATCTGTATGTTATTGCCAATAATTTTTAGCATTATAAAGACGAAATTATCTTTTAGTGAATTAATAATACAGTGCTTTAAATATAAGAGAATTTATATTGATTTAAATTAAAAGAAAGTTTTATTTTTCTAATTGAATTATTTAAAACAATAAACAGAATATAAAATTAATTTTTAAATATTTAGATAATTCATATTTCAATCTAAACAAAACAGTAGACAAAGTTATAAAAATTTTAAATGTTAACAGCTATTTTTTAATAAAAGCTCATTCATTGCTTCAACCGAAGAGTGGATATTAAGAACTGTATTAGATTAATGAATAAATAATTTTATTTGATAATAAAAACACGTGTACAATCAAAAGGAAATGCATTTTGTCAATTAATGTCTTCAGTCTCTATATGGATGGTTTAGCAAATATTTTGAATGGCAGTTGAACATAAAATAAGGTTTATAATTATGTTAAAAATTGCAGTTGAAAAATTGGGGATTTGAAGATTGGAACTGGAGATGTAAGACATTCTGATGTTAGTATGAGACTAGTGGATGTGGGGTCTGGAAAATTCGCCCCCTGCATTTCGCCTCCGACAATTCGCCCCCAGCACTTTTCGCTCCCAGCATATTTCGCACCCGTGTAGATAATGAATAGGCTACAAAATTGCAAATAATACACCAAGCTTTTAATGATTCCTTTATTCACCCAGTGTATTCGATGAATATAGTAAATAGCCCCATTAATATGAAGACAGACAAAAAAAAATATTAAAACTTTCAAAACATCCAGGATTGCAGAGTTGGATGACAAATGATCCAATTCTGACTCTGACTGCACCTTTTAAAAAATCTGACTTCGACTCCCTAAAATTTATAAGATCCAACTCTGACTCCTGACTTCAGGAAGTTTAAAAATCTGACTCTGACTCTACAACCCTGAAAACATCACAATACATTTAAAGACTATTAAAAAATAATAATAAAAGATGGCATTATATTTAACTGATTTGATTAGAACAATGCTTTTCAAATTTGATTCTTTCTGGATCCCTTTTTTAAGAAAAATGAAACTTTCTAGCTTCCAGTGTTACATTATTAAAGTATTCAGAGAATACAAACAAAACTAACTTATAAATTAGATTAAAATCTGATTTGTATTTTGATTATGATTTATTAATTTTTTAGTTAAGATTATTATTGAAATGATTTTTTTTCCTACATTTTTATATAAAGCTCAAGGAATTGTATATGGGTTTTTCAGAAATACAGAAATTTTCTTTATCTAACCTCATCTATTTTTCAATTCATATTAATCATATTTGTATTGATAAGAATTCAAAAATAACTGTGGATCCAGAAAATTTTGGAAGCTAAAAAATAGAATATTATTAAGTATAAATATTTAATTTTTCCATTTATATATCTTTACATTTACATTTTAATCATTAGATCACTCTATCAATTCCATTTACTTTCTAAGTAAAAATAAAGTTAAATATATATTGATATAATATTTCTAACCATATTAAAATATATATATAACTCCCATGAATTGGCCTCTGCCCAGAGTAAAACTGTTTAGACAAGCACTATTAGAATAGGGAGAGATTACTTTCAAACATATTTTATTTTTGCAAAATATTTTCAATACTCTTGTCAGTACATTTAGAACTACTTTACAACTTCTAATGTAGAACATAAACAGTATTCTAGAACAAACATTTCAAATATAAATTTAAAAAGTAAAAATTAAAAATCAGTTAGTTCTCTCATAACATGCATTTCTATGGTTATATTAAGCTATAAGTCGATTGTTCAAATTTACTCTTCAGTGCACATTCCTGCAATAATCTTGAATATTACAATTATAAAACTTAAAATAATGTTAACAAAAATTTAACTAGAATAAGAAAAAGGAACAAAAATGTTTTTTTATTAACCTCTTGGATGCCAGCTATGATTTTGAAATTAAGCCTAATTAATATGCAAAAAAATTATGAAAACTCATATTTTTCATTGAAATCTTTTGAAATTTTCAGTATTTATTGCATTTTTGTTCTTTTTTCTGGAGATTTTTCTACTAACTCCTATGTAATATTGTTATATACTAATAAATAATGAACCTAATATACAACAACATTATATTGGGATTACCAGAAGAAACCTTCAGGAAATATTAACAAAACATAAAAATGATATATGAACAGGATAACTTGCAACTACATTGGCAAAGTTATTATATGATAATGACATAACTATTAACTGGAATGAAACCAAGGTTCTAAAAGCATGTAACATATATTCAGAACACTTAGCATATGAAACTAGAGGTACTCAAGTGCTCTCGGAAAGACAATATAATCTCTGAACAACTAGAGGAAAGCATTTCAAAAGCCTGGCATATTGCTATAAACAATAACTTTTAAACATATGAATCAAAACTAAATATTTTCTGTATTTTTATTTAAAAAAAAAACAGTATCACTCCAACAGAGTTATATTAATGTAAAACATTTTTGCTTCTTTTTCTTATTCTAGTTAATTTTTTTGTTAACATTATTTTAATTTAAATTATATAATTGTAATATCCAAGATTATTGCAAGAATGTGTACTGAATAGTAAATTTGAATAATCAATTTATAGCTTAATTTAACCATAGCAGTGCATGTTACAAGAGTTGTTTTGTTTGTTTGTTAATTTTTACTTTTTAAATTTATATTTGAAATATTTGTACTAGAACATTGTTTATGTTGTATGTTAGAATTTGTAAAATGGTTCTTAAATGAATTATTAATCACAGTTATTAATTAATTTATTATTTTGCAATTATAATATATAATTTATTTATTATTATAATGTTTAGCTATGCAAGTTGCTAGTAAAAGTTTAATGGAAACTATAAGTGAAGTTTATGAAGATAAATGGATCAATAGTGATCAAATTCCAGTAAAATGTCAGGTAATATGTTATATATTTTTTTGTGTATGTGCATCCATTTATGATGATAACTAAAAGTTCTATAACTTTCAAACTTTTCAAATAATTTATTGCAAAGATTTTACAATACTTTTTATCTTGCCTCCCCTTATTTGAAAATGTTAAAAATTAAAAAAAATTTTTTCCAATAATTTTTATTTAGAGATAATTGTTTTATAATTTATTCACAAAATTTGGGATCTATATCTTTTCATTTCTTCAAAGTTTTGATTTAAAGTAAAATGTGTGCATACTTGATGGTTTTTTTGGCTATGAGTTATTAATTACCATCAAAAATGCATTGTAAAATACAATACAGGTAATTTCATGTTTACAAGTTCCTGTTTTCAGAATTTCCAGATTTACATGTTCTTTCTTCAAGTATGAAGGGTTAACAAAATTGAAAATATGAATATTAATTGTAATAAATAAATGCTAAACAATCATAAATACACTTAATTCTGTTTTTACATAATAGATACATTCCCGAAGAATATGTGTAAAAAAAATTCGTGTAAAAAATATACCGTATCTATGGAAAAATAGAAGATTGGTTTCAGACCTAAAAAAAACAGCAGGAATAACATCAGGGTTGCAGAGTCTGATGATAAATGATCTGACTCCGTCTCCACCTTTAAAAAAAAATCTGACTCCGACTCCTTAAAATTTGTAAGGTCCGACTCCACCTTTTAAAAAAATCCGACTCCAACTCCCTAAAATTTGTAAGGTCTGACTCTGACTCCTACATAGTTAAAGTTAATATTGTAAATGTATTTTATTATTGCAAGTGACTCTTCTGGCTACTTTACATTAATTTTATAGTACTTTGGCTGTAGATTCTAGGTAGGCCCATACTTTCTTACAATTTTTAAGAGAGATTATCCAAAATTTTGGCTGTGTATAGGTTGTTACAATTTACAAAATCAACAACTGAGATAACAATTAGCAACTTTAATACACTGAAAAGAGAAATGCGTGTCGTTCTAAAATTTTACATGATTTGTTTTATTACTGTTGAAAATTGAATAATAAAAAAAATCTTTCTCCTTGGAAGCATTTAGTCATGCCAAAATTACTTTAAAATGAGCGGAGCACTCGTTTGGTTCACTGGAGTTGAGTATCAAACGGAAAATCCACATCATTTGCTGAAATGAGCCAACACACTGCACTTAAAAAATTAAAATGACCTCTTATCAAACTAAATTAATGTTACATTGGCATTAGAGCAGATATCTTAGGCTGCATTTTCAAACCTGGCTGGTAAATATCTATAAAATTCAGGCACGCCAACTTCTATGAATTTTGCCTTCATTTAGAGAGCATGGATATAAATTTCAGAGAAACGGTTTGTTTATATCAGTTTTTTCTTAACTGGGACAGATTATAGATAGTCAGTAGGTTGCTGAAATATAAGCTGCTAATATTAAAGAGGAAGGTGAATGGTACGCCTTGCGTAGTTTCACTACATATGTGCAAATATTGAACAAAATATGGTCATTATTATTACTGTGTACGTTTTGTTGGCTGGGCCACAAATATAGTCATTATGGGCCGCATGCGGGCCGCGAGTTTGACACCCTTGCTCTATAAGGATTGAGATCACAGTCGTATGGTGGTAGACGCATAACCGAATGACCATGAGCTTTTAATATTTCATCAATTACGTAATGCTTAGTTTCAATTTTGTTCTCTTTGACCAGTAAAAGCAGTTCTCTCTTCAATGCATCTGGTGGATAGGCTATACCATGCCGATCAACCACATCGCAATGTTGAGTTCCTTCCAGGCAGCAGTATGTGATCGGTCGATTTGTTCCGAGTGATAAGGGGCATTGTCCATTACTATAATACAGTTGCTGGGAATGTTTGGCACAAGCTGATTTACAACCCAACACTGAAAATTTGTTGAATTCATGGAGTTGTGAAAATCACCTTGCTGAGTTTTCAAACGAAATAATAAACTGGCACCAGCTACCCATCCGTTTTCATTTCCAGCATGTAATACAATGAAACGTGGCCCATCACTGCTGGTTGCTTTTACGTGTGTCTTCCCGGAATTGTCTTGCCAACCTTTCCTGGGCTGAGGGTGCATAAATATCCACGTTTTGTCAAGACATATTATGGGCCGTGGATTTTGCGAAGCCAGGTATTCTCTTATTTGCCATATATACCTTCTTCTGGAGACAGCAATATCCTCACACTCAATAAGTACTTTTTGCCTGTCATGTTTTTGCCAGAGAAATCTAACATCCCTCAGAATTGAACGAAGTGACATACAGCCCCAGTAAAAGCTTATATTATTTCGTCTTACTAAATCCAGCAGACTGTCTAATGTAATGTTAATATTATGGCTATACTGTTCGTACACTAACATTCATAAGCAATCCTTTGTAAATTCGCCAATTTCAGTAATTGGCCTGCATTTCTTCCATCGTTTAGCTGGCGTGCACGGTTCCTGGCTGGAACTTGCATACCTTTTTACAGTTTTACGTGTTATACCTAACGCCATTGCTGTTCACTCATAAACATCACTCGCAGACTCAGACTCTCCTAAAGAACTGTACACAATTTTGTATCATCACCTGGGCTGTACTTTGTATTGGTTTTCCTTTCAAAGAATAGACTCTGTCGTCAGCTACTTCAGAATCTGATGCCATTGCTGAACTACTTTCAAACGAAGAAGAAGGGCGGAATTAATCATTCGGCCAATAACAACAATTTCTTGCTAATGAAATTTATTTACAATAAAAAGAATACTAAATTGCTAACCAAAAATCTTAATCATCTTAATTACTATGATTAGAAGCAATTTAATTACATATTTAATGGTTTAAATATTACAAAACACTTCCGACTTTGGGTACTATTTTGTGCAGATGTATTGGTAAGATTATAGCGAACAGACTATAGTGCGATGCAAATCAGTTATCTATCATCGTGCTTCTGGCAAGTATGTATCTACTTAAGACTATCATTACTATATACTGTACCTAACGATATTCATTTAAAATTTTTAAATCTTTGCCAAGATGTCAAAAATTATTTTACACTTTTAAGTAAATGACTTTTAATTTTATCCAGCAAAGCAATTCCATTAATGCAAGCCATCGTAGACTTGCTGATATAACTGGTGTACCAAAATCTATCATAACATGTCTCCTACAACAAGAAAATCAACTGGATGAGGAGTGGGCATTACAGAAATAAATTTTAGGAACATTCAAAAGAAAGTGTGATGGAAAAGATCCAGAAGTCAAAGCATTAGATTAATGGTTTTCTATAGTTAGCAGGCAAGGCATGAATATCAATAGCCCAGTGTTGAGGGCGAAGTCAGAGGAGCTCGCTAAAAACCTAATAATTAGTACCTACTTTAATAAAGCATTAAAATAGGTATCTAATTATTATTTTTTTTTACCTATGTATTACATATTTTATTTTAGAATTTATTATTAATTTGTTTAATTGGGCAGCTGTTTAATTGGTCCAAAATGGATTAGTCCCAACGTGTCCCAATTAAGCGGAATTGACTGAAGTACTTTTTCCCCTGGATATTTATCATTAGTTTTTTTTTTTTGTATATTTCCTTTATAAATTTGCCATTAAATTAAACAATTCTTCTAATATTAATAAATATAACTTTTGTTCTTCTATAAATCTCAAAAACTTCTCTCATAAAATTATCAAATTTTTAAACAAATCTTTCAAATTAGTTTAATTTGAAAAATTAAATTACTTTTAACACAGAATCTGAAACTAATATAATTTGAAGAAATGAAAAATAAATATGCACTGACTACTTAGATTTTAAATGTTTCCAATAAAACAAACTAGGTAGAACTTATAGAAAAATTTATTCTTATCAATTTTCTGATTTATAATTGATCAATATACAGTTGAAGCTAGTTATTAGGGAGTCAACTATAAGCGAAATTCAGATATAAGGGATAAATGTGTCCCATCCCAGTGACCCATGTTTTATGTGTATTTTTTGTTGGCTATAGTGGATTTGGAAATAACGGAAAATTCGACTATAAGGGAGTTAATTTTTGTCACTTTTAATAATATAAAAATTAATGAATACAAATTAAATTAAAATTGTAGTTTCCTTAAAAAGACAAAATCTGCAGGTGGTGCTATAACCTAAAAATGGCACTACCTAATAATTTGTTATATAAGTTTGTAGAAGTTTTAGAGTTATACTCCAAGTTAATAAATCAGCAGGTAATATCTAGTATTAATTATTTCCCATTTTATGTATATGACAGACACAAGATCCATAACCGGTAATCGAATAATTCCACAACTCAAATAACCGATATTCGGTTAAAACCGAAATAACAACCCTAGTTGAAAACTCTTCAATGTTTGCTTTGCCCACCTGACGATGCACCAATTTGTTGTGCATTTGGATATTAGGGACATCTCTTATAAGGGACAAAAAAGTGTAGGTCCCATAGATTCCCTTATAACCGGCTTCGACTCTATTTGAGTGACTCAAAACAAATCTTGTATGGGCCAATGCTTTCATCAATCGAGATAGTGATAAATAATTCAAATATAATTATTTGAAAGATTGTTTATGTGATGAAAGACAGTCTGAAACCAAAACTGATATAATATTAAAATGATTAATCTGAAAGAACAAGACCTATATAAAGTACATTCCATCTGAAATATTTATTAAAGAAATGTTATTCTGTAGCATATTTATCTTTTTTACTATTCACTATATGTTTTTACTCAATAAAAAATGTTTATTTTAAAATATTCATGGAAAATTGCTCTTAAGAAAATACATACCAATTCACCATAAGTAGGACTAGGGCCCCAAGAGATGACACTTTCATCAGCTATAACCACTAAACTCCGATTAGAACAGCCAATATCACGAATCTGCCAACCAGCTAGGTCCTGTATGGGTTTTGGATACATAGTAGCTTCTCCAGTTGTTTTGTGTTGTCCCCAAAAGTACAAAACACCTATAATTTAAAGATTTGGAAGAGAACTTTAGTCTTTTTAATCATATAAATTATATTAAATTATAAGATGATAGTTAAATTGTCTCTACCAAATTCATTTATTGCCATACTGTAAGTTCCTCCAGCATAAACTCTCTTTACTCCACGATTAGGACCATCAAATGATTTTATGAGTCTAGGAACCATTTCATCTTTAGGTTCTGCATGACCAAGTCTGCCATATCCACCAAAGCCCCAAGAAAAGCATCTTTTCTTAGTATCTACAGCAATCTATATAATAAAATAATTGATAAATAATTCACCACTATATATATATAAACAGAGAAGAATAGCTCAATTATATCACTTTATTTGAAAAATAAAAATGCAAAAAATATACATTTTAAAAACATTTCTAGAATTTTCATCTTATTTTGTGATTAATGATTCTAAAATTCTATAGAATGTCTTATCAAATACTCAAAATTTAATAATTCATGATATAATATATATTATAATTAAAAATATGCAGGTTTCATTTTGTCCCATAATGGTTGAAACAAAATAAAACTATGAATTTCTTACATAAAATACAGGTAGTTCTCAGGTTTGCAAGTTTTTTCAAATATGAAGTATACAAAAAAATAAAAAAGATGAATAATATTTGCAATTAATTAATAATTGCAATAATTAATTAATTGCTAAACATTTATAAAAAGACATTTCAATTCACATATGTGGCTATGCAATACAGTATGACTAATTTGTACCAAAAACTCCATTATCTGCTACAAAATCAGAAAAATCAAAATGGCACCCAAAAAGCAGTAATAGTGTGCTTTCTGGTTTTACTAGCATATTATATAAATAAGTCCCATTTCTGGTTTCTGCCTACTAATTTAAGAGATTCATTGGACTAAGCTAATAAATTCTAAATTAATCAATTTATATGCATCCAAAATTGGGAATCTGTCAATGTCTTGGTAGTCAAACTGATTAAGGCATTGGGACAGTAATCTAAAGATCCTGGTTCAATTCCAAGCCAAGGAAAATTTTTAATTTTTAGGATATTATTAAATAAAAGATGGCACTACCTTAGCCTAAATTAAAAATAATTAATTGTTAATCCAATAGATAGTGGCACTATAATGTGATTATTAAAAGAGCAGTTTAGTTCTAAATTTGTTCACTAGGAGTAAAATTAGGCTTGTTTAGAATTATTTGGTTAACAATCCCTAGTTAGATTGAATTATGATACACCCATACCTCGCTATATGGCCACTCTTTATAAGGCATTTCGCTATAACGGCCTTTTTTTAATTATGGCATTTTTTCGATTTACGGCCTACAATGTTTTGTAATGTTTTGTTTATGGCCAAAAACAATGCTGTACTGTTGGACAAAATAAAAAAAAAATGAAAATTATATTAAAAGATAACGCTAATAATAATAATAAAAGCTCTAAACAGATCAAAGAACACTTGTTAAACTTTATTTTATGTAATCAATTAAGCCAAAAAGTGAAGTGAAACGATTTACACTTATAGTCAATGTTGCCAATTCCAATTTATGGAAAATCACGAAGTACTGGAGCAATAGTAAAAAAATTATTATATCAAAAATAATTTTTATTTTTATTTTCAATAAAGGCAATTATAAAGTCGCTAAATTACTATATCAGCAATTTTAATTTATATATTTCGTCTTAAATGGAGAACAAGTGTTTTATCTTCGTATTTTCTCGTTTTTGTCTAAATTTCTGTGAAAATGAAACAATAAATCAACGATTAACAAATAATGTTTATTTTAATAGATTTAACCAATATTTTAGTATTATCTGCGATATCTTTTTTAGTTTTAAATATGGTATTTTATAACGGTGTATCGATTTTGATGACAATAACCGAAATTCTGATTATTATAAACGGAGTTTTCATAATGGAGACTTAGGGCCAATTCTGGTACTCGGTAGTAGCACTCGAACCGCAGGTGTGACAAGTCTTTCGCCATCACAGTTCAGCATGGAGCCGTACTCAAGAACAAGGGTTTCTGGACTTGTTTCAGCCTTTATGGTGCCATGGATGTACACAGTGCCCTCTGTCAGTTCATTCCTTTTATTACTGCTTGAATACCCCAATCGGCGGTACACCCGGCGCCATCTTTTTTGTGATATCTTACAATCCGTAAGTGATAACTTTCAAAACAAAAGTTGTTTGTTTTCCACAGTTCTATCCAATTATGTTTTCAAAACAAAAGTTGTTTGTTTTTCACAATTCTATCCAATTATGCCAAAAAATATTAAAAAACTTTCAAACAAAAGTTGTTTGTTTTTCACAGTTCTATCCAATTATGCCAAAATCGGCATTGGTTTCCATTGGAGATTTCATAGTTGATCCCTTGTGACTCTCCGATGGTATTGGTTTCCATTGGAGTATAGTTGACTCCTTGTGTCCCTACTTCCGATGGGCCCACAAAATTTTTATATATGACCCCTTGTGCCCCTACTTCCTATGGGCCCACAAAATTTTTATCATGCCCTCCTTGTGCCCCTATTTCAGTTGGGCCCACAAAATTTTTATCATGCCTATTCGATTCTTCAGGTATACTTTGGTAATCAAAATTTCAGATGGCCCCACAAAATTTTTATCATGCCTATTCGATTCTTCAGGTATATTTTGGTAATCAAAATTTTTTCCCATACTTCCTATCTCATTGCGTTTTCGAGAAAAAAGGTTGGTACAGGTGCTCGAAGACACCCGGTATATATATATTTGCATCATGATATATAATTACATCTTGAAAGTGTTCTTGCCAAGGAGTTTAAATATAATTCTTGCGCGACCCTTTCAAGATGTATTAAAGTAAACTCCTGTATAATACACTCTCCTATAACATGAATTCGTGTAATTATACGTCTTGAAAGTGTGGCGCAAGATACTATCACTTTCAAGATGGGGTCGCGCACAGGTATCGATACTTCGTTGTGAGAAGTACTTTTACATATAGCTACTTATCGGTTCCGTTTTCGCGATTGTTTTATATACCGATTTATTATTAGTGATATGACTAAAAATATTATGCAAAAATCTTGGATTCCGTGAAAAGCAGCTTGCCAGTATCCCACCGACAACATGGTTGCCTGCGTTGTTTTTCTAACATTGAACCGGCTATGAAGCAGGCAATCCAGTATGATCTAGGAATCCACTATCATCCAAGCTATCATGTCCATCGCTCACCATCTCTATTAAAACCGTAACGAATTAACGTTGCCATTCAAAGTACGAATTTACGTAAAAAATTATAATTTTTTTAAAGAATGTCTAAAATATCCTATAAACAAAAATTATTAAAAGGAAGCCATTACTATTTATTAATATTAAAATTTCATAGCAATTAAATTTGATCATAAAGTGTTAACGATGATATCATCCTGAAATATCATGCCGATCTTCTGATCAGATGTCATTGATAGATGAAAACAAATGTTGTTCCGAAGTTACAGTGAATAAAATTTTAAATAAATTAACGAAACATATAAAAATAATAGAATCATTTAGAAAAAATTATGTAAAGTATCTAAATAATTTTATATATGATATATTATTAGCAAATGATAATACAGTACTGTACAATAAATCGTAAATTCATTTTCCCTATAATAAGATTTTTCCCTCACAACTCGTAAATTTTTTATAAATTTTAATTAAAATATTAATAAAAAAAATACATGGTTAAATTTAACATTGAACAATTTAATAAAGTAGAAAAAATATGACAGAAACTAAATATGTTATATAAATTTCCACTAAATTTTAACATTAATGAATAAATATTGATCATTTTTCATTTTTATTATTGAATATATTTATAATTTTAACTAATTCACACATACAACTATATTTGTGATTTTATAATTCTACCGAAATTTCAGTAGATATGCCGATTACTATCTATTTTTAATAATTAAAACGAATTATTTGCTTAATTACGTATATTAAAATTGATTGTTTTCGATAAAAAATAAATGCTTTTTTATTAAAAATGAAAATTATCTTAAATAATTTTTGTCGTGCACTAATATGTTTGTACCTGAAATTTTAGTAACTGTATCTGGCAACAGACTAACGAAGTTCAATGATGGCTAATCCAAAATACGCCGATTTGCCCGGAATTGTAGGTATTCTTAACTCAAAATCGGTTGTTTAATTAAAATTTTTGCATATATATATTAAATGAAATCCTGGAAGAAATAAAAATAATGGATTTAAGCATCTGGAAATTAGATTTATCCTAATTTCTAGTAGCAATTATTTTTTTCATTCATTCCTATATAAGAAAGTTCAAAACGTTCACAAAAATTGTTTTAAATGCTGCCATTCATGTATTCCTTTCGATTTTGTCTATATACTACTGTTTATAACTTTTACTGGATTCTTCTAGGCGATTAAGACATAATTGCAGAAGTTAGCAAGAACATGAACATTCTTCTAGTAGCAATTATTTTATTCATTCCTATATAAGAAAGTTCAAAACGTTCACAAAAATTTTGTTTTAAATGCTGCCATTCATGTATTCCTTTCGATTTTGTCTATATGCTACTGTTTATAACTTACTGGATTCTTCTAGGCGATTAAGACATAATTGCAGAAGTTAGCAAGAACATGAACATTTCAATATGTATATAATGTTGCTTCATGGACAAATGTCAGCACTCAAAAGTAGAATCGTGTCAAAGCATAACGTTTCATTTACCAAATTTTATTAATAATCATTAAGTTTTGGCAAAGATATCCTTATTAAGCATTTCAGTTAATTTTCAGTAATAATTTCAGTGTGTTGTCTCTGTTTATATACATAAAACATGCCAAAAGAAATAACTAGGAAATTGAAGAAATAATATTCATTCAGACAACATGTTTACACTATAAACAGAAGGACAGGAATTCATTTTCATGCTTACAATATCAGAAATTAATTTTTATTAAACCATATTGGCATATTACATCATTCCATCATATAGTCTATATATATATTTCTTATTTATTCTATACCATAGTAAAATAGAAGAGAACATAGATATTAGCCTAATATGCCAGCATTTTCAAATGCTAATATATTTAATATCTATGCTCATTTACAAAATAATTCCAAAGTAAACATGTTAGTTATGTTGGTAAAATTTTAAACATAAATAAATTTTTATAACACATCAGTAAAATAGCAGAATTTTATATAGCAGAAAGATTATTGCCTTTATCACTAATGATAATTTTCTAATTATCTGTCATTTTTGTAAATTTTGTTGTAAATGAATGTCCAAAATCTGCTTCCTCTGTCTTTTAATATATATATAAATTCCAAAATATACACTTTTCAAGAAAATTAGTCGTTTATTATTTAAAAATTTTTACACCTACAATGCTTTGATATTTAAAACTTTATTTAATAACTTTAACTAAATTTTAATTAATAATTATTAACTTTCTATTTTATAATGCATTCTGTTATTGTTTTAATTGTTTGAATGGCATATTTATGGATAATTTATATAACTTTTTTGATTTATGTATAATGTATATTTAACGTTTACAGTTAAATCAACAGATAAGATTAAACTCAATATTAATACTAAATTAATGCAGGAAATCTAACTTATGCTTCCTAAGTAGTTTACACAAGTTAAATTTATATAAATTATAATCAATAATTGTGATTTAATGTATTGTAGATAGGGATAAATTTATATATATGTTAAATAAACTACAATTTAGGACCTTATATTATAAAGAGTCTCATGCTTCATTAAGAAAAAATAATGAAGCATAATTTTAAAAAATGTATTTGAAAAGGTCTCTTATATGTACACACACATTTACTGATTTATGCAAGTTGTATTGTCTTAGACAATATAATTTGCATAAATCTATTTCCGATTGTTTTTTCAAATAAATAGAATGTTATAATACCTTATATAAAGTGTACTACTAGATATGAAATAACTATCAACTTAAGATGCATATATACAAATTTAGTGTATTATGATACAGTGGTGCCTTGCAATTCGACACTAATCTGTCGCCGAAGTAACGTCGAATTGAGAAACTGTCGAATTGCGGGACAATATTTTCCATATAAGACTATATAAAGTAGATTAATTTGTTATCGGTCCCCATCCCACTCCCCTAACGGGTGAGGTGAGAGAAATACACTATATTATTTAGTTTATTATGTGTGTTTTACTATTGTATAACACACTAAATTACAAAATACACTATTTTATACACAACACACAATTTATTAGCCCTTGGGTGTTGGAATGATGTCTTCCAGATGACACTCTAGCATCCATATTTGTCTCTCTCTGTTGCAAAACGTGGCCACAGTTGTCCTATGAAAGCCATATTTGAGTTACATTTTAATTATTCTACCTTTCTGCACTTTATCTGCAAGTTTTTTCTTCGTCTCATCGCTTAATCGAGTGTTCTTCTTTTCGGAATTATTCCTCTGGTCAGTTCTCTTTGAACCCATCCTTACATTTCACTAAAAAAATAATAATAATTACAAATTTTTTACTTTCTGAAAAATGTAGCAAGAAATATAATAATAATTACAAATTTTTTACTTTCTGAAAAATATAGAATTGAAAATTAAGACAAACAACGCAGATAAACACTGAATTAGCCCCAAAAAAAACTGACAAATAGCGAATGACATCACACAATTCCATGCACGTACATGCGCCAACCCAGATAAACACTGAATTAGCCCCAAAAAAACTGACAAATAGCGAATGACATCACACAATTCCATGCACGTGCATGCGCCAATCCACGAAACTGAAATGTCGAATTGCGAGGCACCACTGTATTTTGTAATTTGTCAATAGCCAAAAAAAATTGATATTAATAGTTAAATATTGTTAAAGTTGTGTATAGATTTATTAAAAATAATTGTTCATATCTAAAATGAATAAATTTTAATAATTTCATAGTATAATTATTAATACACTTATTATTTTTCTTTTGAAAATTTCATAAAGTCAGGGAATGCTATTTAATTAAATAATTTTGATAATACGTGATATTGAGGTAAAATTTAAAGTTTTTGATATTTGTGAATTTATTTATTTTAGTTTTTACTATTATTTCATTTTATAAAGTAAATTTACTAATATATTGCAAATGAAAATAGTTCAAATAACATACCAACTGTCTTAACACATTTAAACATTTATTAAGGTTTCTAGTGTCCTTGAATTTTTAGTAAATTTGCACAATGTGTTTCACACTGTCACACAAAGTATAAGAGCATGGCTGGAGTGTCGGCAGGAAAATGTACTGACATCAACATTTTTTTATTTTGCCAACACTCAGGGCTGGATTTACCGACTAGACCATGTCTTAGGGCCCCCAAAACTATCAATCAGTTTTCAACTTGTTTATAAACTTTTAATAAAAAAAAAAATGGGTTTTTATTAAAGTGCTAGATAGAAAGTAAAATTTTAATGGGTTTTTATTAAAGTGCTAGATAGAAAGTAAAATTTTAAAGGTTCTTATAAGTTATAAGAAGCCTTTAAACTTAGACAGCTGATTTGAATTTTTAGGCTCCCCAAAGCCTTGCTCATCCTAGGCCCTCCAAAATTGCAATACGGCTCTGCTGACACTGACTCCTCTGACACACACACAAATGCTGAGAAAGTTGTTGCTGACACCAACACCGACCGCTCCTAAAACTGCCGACTCCTACCGATACTGACTCCCCAGCCCTGGTTAAGAGATAATATGTTATTCAAAATATATACATTATCCTGAATTTTTATTTTAGTTTATCATGTAAGGACAAGATAGTGCATCAAAATCATAAATAAGTGGAAATGTTCTGTTTAAAAATATTTTGCTGTTGGAAAATATATTGATAATCAATCATATATAACATATTAATAAATTAATATGTTCTTATTCTAATTATATCTATAACTTCATTATTTAATGATTAGTTTATTTTTAATTTAATTTTATATAAATAGGAGAGCTCATAATTTAAATAATTATTATTTTATACTTTTTATATGTAGACAATAGATGCAAATTCAATAAATAAATAGTTCCACTTAAAAAAGTAAAAATATTTATTTACTTTTTTAAAGAAACTGGATCACTTTTGGCTTGATTAAGCCCTCATCAGTAGTTTATGTATGCAAACTAAAAACTGCTGAAGAAGGCTTAATCAAGCTGAAAGCACTCCAGTTTCCTTAAAAAAGTAAATAAATAGTTCTAGCTAAAAAAAATTCAGCTTGCATCTATTATCTTCACAATCTAAATTATTTTCATCTTGTATACATTACTATTATTAAATAATCTCTATACTATTAACATCTTCAGAATTTATTCTGAATTGAAATGATTTCTATACTAAAATCTAAGGCTATACTTATGTTATGACAATACTCATCAGTTTTCACAATAGTAAATAAATTTGGGTTACCAAATTATGAATATATTAAAGCAACATAATTATCCTCAAATAAATATTTTTTAACATACTAAAGCACTACGAAGCAGTCCTAAAAAGTTATAAAAGATTTTATTTGGAGTAACATTTTCTGCAATCTCTTGCCATCTTCAACTCACAAAACTACGTTCTAAACTTATAAGAACAACAAATAACAGTTACGCATTCTAGAACAGAGAATACACTTCTTTTGAACATTCAAAAAGTTCAATTAAACTCAAAAACTTTATAAAAGTAAAATTAAACATTAAAAATTAATAATTAAAAGATAAAATTAGAAATAAGACCCAATAATTTAAATCTTAGTAACCATCGCACAATAATTTTATAATTTAAATATTTTTTAAATTATAAAATTATTGTTTTTACTTGAGCAACATTTCATCACTTAAAACAACTTTATTGAAACTTTAAGACATTGTTTTAGAATTAGTAATTATTGTAATAATATAATCATTCTTTAATTTTTTAGGCTCATGATCAACCTGATATCTATGAAACAACTGATTTGCCAGAAGCTGATCAAACTACTACTAGTGTTGTAAGTTATAATTAAAATAAAACAATCAAGTTATCTTAATAATAATAATAATAAATTATAGGATCAAAGTGACAGTGTTCAGCAATTAACTATCTCAGCTACTGATGCATATGAAAAATTTAAAGATAAAAAAGTAGATGCTAGTGAAACTGGTATGTTTTATAATTAAAAATATACTATTATTTTTTTTTTTTATTTAAATGATAATATAATTCGAATTTATAGATTTTACTGATACTATTGGACATAAGAAAAATGCTGGCTATGATATTAGATCAGGAAATTGGGAAATGGTAATTATCTGCACATTTTTTTAATCTTATCCTATTATAATTATCATTATAAATATTGTAAATTCATTTAACTGTATGTATTATCAGAATATATAATTTCATAAATATTATATGTTCTGAAAAAATATTTAAAAATGTCTTGTTTAAAAATAATATAATGACAATTACATATATTATTATATTGCTTTTGAACAAAATAGAAATTTATTTTAAATTCAAATGAAAATTTCAATAAGCATGAAATTTCCATCTGCTAGTAGTATATTTTAATTATGCCTGCTTATACATGTCGCTGAAAAATTTGACCTATAAAATTCTATCATCTTACCATCGTTCCACCCCATTACTATTCATTATGTTATATATATTTCAAAATATTATTATTATTATTATAAAATAATAATCCATATTACAAAATAATTGGAACCAAAATATTTTACATAATACAGATTTTGAATAATTTGGAAGAAAAATTCTTAACAGTCTATATAATAAAATACTTGTCTGTTCCT
Source organism: Olivierus martensii (assembly GCA_000484575.1). Taxonomy (NCBI): domain Eukaryota; kingdom Metazoa; phylum Arthropoda; class Arachnida; order Scorpiones; family Buthidae; genus Olivierus; species Olivierus martensii. The sequence goes on from AYEL01087888.1 coordinate 50,936, forward strand.
TTCAGCGATCTCATTGGTTACAATAATCATATAATATTTTACTATGTGACCTAGCCGTTTGGTAACTGAGCAGTCGCATTGGATCATAATGATATGTGACCCCAATGAGACTTTAAGTTCACAGAGGTTCAGTTACCAAATTAATGGTGGATATCAAATATTGTGCTGTATATTATTTCGTTAATCTAATGAACTTCAGATTTCATATTAAAAAGTTTTCAAAGATTTTTGAATTTTACATTAATTTTCTATTGATTATAGCTTACATTTTCATATTTAGCCATAATATGCTTACGTTAGACTTTCATTAGGTTTAATGACCACGTGGTGGTGTGCTATTTTATATTTGTTCCTTTGAGCAATCTCATTGGGTTATAATAACCATATGATATTCTTTACTATCTGATCGTCATTGGATTATAACAGTCACGTGCAATAATCACATGATCGTTATAATCCAGTTATAAAGTTAATGCCAGACATCAAGTACTTTGCTGTGTATTATTTTGGTAAACTACTAAAATCCAGATTTTATATTAAAATGTTGTTATTGTTTTATTTTTAACGTGTAGTCTATCTCTAATTTGCTAACTGTTATATGTTACATTAATTGGCAAGATTCGAGATTATCTGTCGCAAATTTTCGTGGCACTGTGCTTATATACGCTTTTTGCATATTTTATGCCCCCTTTCCAATCAGTGAGATTACTAAGGAGGCGGGGCCAGTTCCAAGCACGGGCTGCACCCACACCCATGGAGGGACTGGATGGTGAAGAAGTCCCGGATTTTTTCAGGCCCAGCACCCCGAAAAAATCTGGGTCCAGACCCGGGACACGAAACCAGGTCCTCCTGCATGACATGCCAACGCATTACCATTTGGCCATCCAGCCGCCGCTTATACACACTATGAAAGTATAATTATGTGGCGATGGTTTGACCTCAGTACGTCGCACTACTGATAGATGCGAAAACTCGCGGCAGGTAATCTCGAATCCTGCCACCACATGGTGATATGTTATTACTATGGTTATTGCCAAGGCTATTATATCTATACTTATATATATTATAAATCTTAAATTTGCTTAAAACATAAGAATGGCTAAATCATATTTCCTGATTCTTTTCTTTAGAGATTGTAACTATCATTATGTCTGAAGAAACTGCCATAGTAACAAAGTTTGATTTATTTTAATTTTTAGAATTTTGTAGAAATTTTACAGCTATATTTGTTATTTAAGCCAGCAACTTTTTGCAGATGATACTCATTTTTGATTTGTGATATAGTCTCTTTAAATTTCTTGCTGTCTCATAATCCTTCCATATATTTGAGTCCTTCAGCTCGTTACTTTCAGCAATTCACATTTGGCAATGCTGGTCCTGAGGCTCTTCGTTGGAGAGTGTACAGCATGTGATGGGTGAGATGCACAGATTTGGTGCAATAAGAAAATGCAATGCTTCGCGAATGCTTCTACCAGGGAATTATCTTACAGCAGAAAAAAGAACATTTTATCTTACAGCAGAAAAAACAACTACATCAGTTACATTCCTCACCCAGTTTTTTACTCACAGCCAATAATTATATGTAGCCTTATCAAGGGTGAAAAGTTTTAATTGTGTCAAAATTTTTGGATAAACTCAAACACAAAATCCCATATATAAAGAGGTTTAATTGTAGCAGACTTTTATTAAAATATCGACAATGTTTATAACCGCAAAAATTTGCAGGTTTCAGTTAGTTTTGAATTAAAAAAAATACTTAGATGTACTATGGTGATTGTAATGTCAAATCAAATTCAACATTTTTTGGCTTATATGATGATTAATGAAATGTTAAATATTTTTTTGTAAATTTTAAAATTTAGATAATATCAAGATTTCTTTTCAAATGGCATCAAGTTTTAAAATTTATTTAAAAGTAAAATTAAATCAATATAAATAATAATTTGATTTGGTTATTGCAACATGGCAATGGAATGAAGCAAAGTATTAGATGAAGTCAATAATTATGGTAAGATATAAAGCTCGGTCAAACAGCATGATAAATAAATAATTGTAAACAAAAACTATTTGTTTTATACATATATATATATATATATAAAGCCATTAACATATAAAAAAATAAATATTTTATTTGAAATCAAAATTCAAATATATATTACAGTCAAACCCCAATAAGATGCCCCCTGTTAAGCCACCATCCTCTCTGACCACCAAGAAATTTGGCAGAATGGACCTTCCCTATGTTAATGGAATAGGCAAACCCCGATAAGTCGCCATCTGTCATCTGCCAGTAGAAACTCTAAACAAATATTCCTTTCAGTATTGTATTTGTCCTTGTTAGTTCACCAGGTGCATGTAAGATATCTTACATCCCAAAGTTCATCAGTACTGTATACAGTATTAAAAGCTCTCTGGAGTCATTTGTAACAAATGGGTGGGAGAGATGGAGTTAACAGTTAATCATAAGTCTCTTTAAGCCTGGTTCACACCTAGGTTGTAGAAAATTTAAGATGGTAAGAACCAGATCATTTCCATTGTTTATTGTGTATTGAGCAATTGAGGATATTGTACACTAGCATATGTACATTGTGTTTTACAGAGAACTCAAAGTAGAGACTTTGAGTTCTCTGTAAAACACAAAGTACATCAGGATCAGAGACAGACAACAGATGGATATGTTTTCTATTTAGTACTGTACATATACGATATGTAATATATTGTAAAGTATACAGTTTTTTAGAAATGTTAAATTTTGGATGTTAAATATAAATGTACTGTATTTTATTAAATTTAATAAATTCAGACTTCATTTTCATTTCTATATTACTAGTATTTTTGATAAACTGCCAACCCCGATTAGCTGCTAAAATCATCCATGATTTTACCATCTTATCGGGGTTTGACTGTAGTTATTATTCAGACACTTATTAAAGAAAAATATAACTTTTCAAAATCATCAGCTGTAAGGCAATTGGCATTATAGTTGATAGCATGGAAGATGTATAATATGAAGGATACATGTCAAAAAATTCCAAAAATTTAAAATCAGTTTATATCTGTAGAAAAAAATATATATATATATTTTAAATCATTATAAATGGCAATTTTATATATATTCTACAGCTTGGTGATGGATCTGAAGAGAAAGAAACACCACAACAACGATATCAAAGACTTCAACATGAAATGAGAGAACTGGTAGAAGATATTAATCAAATGAAAGTATGTGTTATTTTTATAAATTTAATTAATTTTATTGAAATATTAAATTAGATATAATATTTTCTTTGTTGAAATAAATAAGCATATAATACAGTGGTGCCTCGCAAATCGACACTAATCCATCACCAAACTAATGTCGAATTGAGAAACTGTCGAATTGCGGGACAATATTTGCCATATAAGACTATTGAAAATAGATTAATTCATTGTTGGACTCCCCATTCCATTCCCTGTAATGGGAGAAATGAGAGAAATACATTATATTATTTACTAATGAGAGAAATAAAATATGTATAGTAATATAGTGTATTATTGTATAACACACTAAATTACAAAATTCACTATTTTTTACACTCAATTCATTAGCCCTTGGATGTTGGAATAAATTCTACTTTCTACTTTTAAATCTGTGAAATCAGCCTCAACTTGCTTTACATTCCTCAGTGTGATCTGAGGTACATCCTGAAGTTTTTTCTGCAATTCTTTGAAAATTAGCCTAGCCTTCTCATAGATCTGAGTTATTGGATCTCCCTTCATTTGCCTTTATAAAATTCAGGTGAGAAGCAGCTTTTCTATCTCTTAATTGATAAAAGATCTATTCTCGATCAGAAATCTTCATTGCTCCAGCAGACACCTTAGCACTCATAATCTCTCTCTCTATTCTAAAACATTAGGAACGCCATACTTTTGAGCTACATCTGTAATTGTTCTACCTATCTGCATATTATCTATGCTTAATCAAGTTTTCTTCTTTCCTAAATTATTCCCCTGTTCACTTCTCTTTGAGCCGATCCCTAAATTTAATTCAAGAAAATAATAATAACTACAAATGCACAAATTTTTTATTTTCTGAAAAATGCAGAATTGAAAATTAAAATCAACAACAAGGCAAACACCAAAGCAGACCAACAAGAACTGACAAATAAATGATATCACACAATTCCATGCACGTGCATGCGCCATCCCGCGAAACCTAACTGTCGAATTGCGAGGCACTTCTGTATTACTTTTTATTATATATAGTCTAAAATTTATGAAAAGATAAAGGAATAATCACAAGATTTACAACGTATTTTCTAGTTTTATTATTTCAATACAGATTTGCTATTATTTTTATAATTACTGCATAGATTTTAAACATTTTTTAAAGATATCTAAATGTCTTTTGTCCACTGATAATGATTGGTAATGTTGTACATGATAAAATTAAAAAATAAGTTACAGAAAATTAGTGCATATTTAATATTGTTTGCATATAATGTGCTATTTCTTGAACTATTATTAGAGTTTCTTATTAAATAAGATTTATTTGATTTTAAATATTTTTTTATATTTTTTGTAAAATTATTTGAAAGCATGGATTCAATTATTAATTTAACAATTGAAATTAGGTTTATATAATATCTTGAAACTGATAAATGTTGTAATGTTCGTTATTCATTATTTAGTGTTTTCTCCATAAAGCAAATAACATGTTATCTATATTATACTTAAGATAATATGGACAATAGTCATGAATTCTCAAATCATCATTGAACACTCAGTTAAATAATACAAACTTAAAGTTGCTAAAAGAAAGACACAAAGATATATTGGCAAACAGAAAAACTGAAAAATTTTCTGTTCAAAAATTTTTCAAAAGGAAAGTAAAATTCTGTTCAAAGAAAAACAATAAAGAAACTAAAAGAATGGATAGTTCTGCCTTTAGTTCACAGAATTTTGATTATTTGAGCTTTCAGACACCAATTTACATAAAATAGATAAAACAACAAATTAATTAAAAGAGCATCGTGGATAGATTGATTTATGAAAGGATTTACAATGCATTTAAGAAAAAATTGACATATGAGAATCAATCCAGGAATTCACTGAAAAATGAAATTTATTTATCCATGTGGACTGAATATAATAATAAAGTTTTATTATTAGTATTATAAATATTGATAATGCAATATACTTAAATTAGTGGTACTATATACCAATTATCATATATAATAATTAAATATCAATATATAATTTATTATTGATATTACTATTCGGATATAACTTAGCATGAAGAATATATACACAATTTTTTTGTTTAGATATTTTTATTAAAAAGACATTCAAAAAGATCTCACTTCTCTCTGTATAATATGCATATTGTAATTTGCATTTTATGATTATTGAATAATTTGAAGTTAGATTTTATTTCAATTATATAATGTTTTTAATAAAATTTGTAGCTTAAAAATAGTCAATAAATTTGTGTAATTTAGTAATAATAATAATTTGTTAATAATATTATTCATAATGTCTGTAATATAATGTAAAGTAAACTCTCATATAATGTAAATTTGTATAAAGCAACAAAAAATTGCGACTAGTACTCACACAATGCTATAAACCAGGGATGAGCAACACGCGGCCCGCCAAGCATTTCTAAAATTGAATTTATTTTATGTAAATAATTATATTTTGATATCTTATCTTGTGTGTTCTTAAAACATATAAAGAATATTAATGTTTTTTATATGTTCTCATGCAACTGATGAAGATCTAACTGGCTAAAAACCTTTTTGTTATAGCTATTTAATGCAAACTAAAATATTTGACATGCATATAGATTTGTAATGATTTTTTTCGAAATATTATGATAGGTAGAGACTGTTAAAGACTTCCACTCTGATACATTTCCTTAAAATATCTTTAATGCCATTAATTTATATGTTGAATGTCATAAAAATCTATTAAATAGTTCTATAGTTATTACAAGAAAACCTCAAAAGATTGTCTACCATTTTTAAATGATTCCTGATTTATGTAAATGGACTGTTCCTCAAAATCCTATGTAAATCAAAATATATATATGTTGGAGCATACAATATATAGTATAGTGAAACCTCTCTTTGTTGGACACATTTGGTTCCTTCAAAATGTGTTCAACTTAGACAGGTGTCCAACATAGAGAGATTCATAAAATCAAAATATTTTCTAAACATACTAAACACTAAATTTTCACATCAATGCAAACCTTTATTCAAAATCAAATTGGAAACCTATTACTATTTTAAATAAAAAATTCAGAAATGTTAAATTCAGAAATGTTTAACCTATTACTATGTTAAATAAAAAATTCAAAAATGTTAAATAAGTCTGTCAGTTCTTTCAACATAAGAACTGTCTATTTGAAAAGAAGTCTGTAAATAGAGTTTGTCTTTTTTATATTTAATTTATACTTCATCCACATATTTTTTTTTTATATTTAATTTATACTTCATCCACATATTTTCAATTTTATTTGCGTTTGCCTCTTTTATATTTAATTTACACTTCATCCACATATTTTCAATTTTATTTTTAACTAAATAGAGTTTCAACAATCTCTGGTTCATTATTAGAAAATACTTACAGTTTCAATAATCTCTGGTTCATTATTAGAAAAATCTTATCATTCAAATTTCTCTACATATTCCAAAACTGTTTCATTAGCATTCGATTCCTCTTCCAACAAAGTCTCTATATGAACTGAGCTGGATAAAATCTTTTCAATTAAATCACTGGCTGTAAAATTTTCATATTCATGATGGACAAGATTGTTGTCAAAATTTGTAAAATCTTCAGTTAAAATTTTATGATGATAGTTTTCAGGAAGAGCACTCAGTTCTTCTCTTAAGTCAAGGTTATTGACCTCTTGCATTCCTTTCTCAGTGAAATCTATAAGGAACCCAGCTTTCTAAAAAACATTTCTGAATCTTCTTGTCATGCAACATCCATCTCACTGCATCCAGAATAGTAAATGATCAACAACTTGCTTTTATAATCAGTTTGTTTAATTTTCTTTTGCTGTTTTTTAACATCTCTAAGGAAAAGTTTAATCACAGCAACAGAAGAAACAGCAGACAATTCTCAAAGAAAAAAGTAAAATATAAACCAAACCAAAATTAGCCAATTATAACCAAAATATTTTTAATTTTATTGCAATAAAATATTCTGGTATAATTTGACTGGTTTTGGTTTGATTTTTCTCAATGCTCAGAGTTTGTATTAGGGGTACCGGTAAGTAATGTCGCCTTCCTACATCAAAATCAAACGAATAAAATAGCTCAGAGTTTGTATTTACAGTAAAAAGTAAACCATGGATTATAAGTCATCGGCAATCACCTCAAGATATGCCTGAATCAATGTTATAAAGTTTTCCTTTCACAAATTCCTACAGTAAAAAGTAAACCATGGATTATAAGTCATTGGCAATCACCTCAAGATATGCCTGAATCAATGTTATAAAGTTTTCCTTTCACAAATTCCTTTAGTTAATCTTCTAAAACGTAAATAAAATTTAAGATTTTATTTCAAACAATAATCCAAAAGTGTCCATCTTATTAAAAACAGTTGTTCAAAATACAAGATAGATAGGTGTCCAGGATATAGAGATTTGGATATATAGTAAAATATAGGCTTTTGTCCGGTTCCAGGAAAAGTCGTTCAACATAGAGAGGTGTCCAACTTAACAGGTTTTACTGTACTATTGGATCACAAAGACATAACATTAAAAATAGTTATATTAAAAGAATAATTATAGTAAGTAACTGCTTTACCAGGCACATAATTTTAAATGGTAAAGCAGTTGCTTACCATCTTGGAGGATCCAAATTCAATTCAGAGTCCCACACCTTCAGTGTTTTGAGTTCAGGCTTAGTCGTCAACTAAAATTAGACTTTATGTAAATATGAATTACATAAATTGGGAACTGCCTATAGTTAAACTAGAAGAATATTAACAGATATATGATATGGTTCAGTTTTTGATTACAAAACAAAAAATGCCATAAAGTATAGAGAATAATGTTCATAATAAAAATAATACACTAAAAAATTTATATATAGAATGGAGAAAATATGCTTTAATTCTATTAAAATAAGCATTATTATTTAGACCAGGGGTGGGCAAAAACCAGTCCGCGAAGCCATTTGTACAACCCGCTGCATAAACTAAAACACATTACAATTTGAAGGCCCACATTTGTAAAATTCTAGTCAAAAAGAAAAAATAAAATAATGGATACTTTGTAGAGCATACAGTATCTCTCTGTACAATAGCGAGATTACTCTAAATTTTGATGATTTAATTAATCATGAACATAGTAAATTTTACCATTCATTTTAAGTTGTAAATTTGTTTTTATAAAATTAATTACATAAGTATCTAATATTTTGTAACATTCTGATGTAATAGGTTGTTAGCAATCAATAGCTAATATTTTGTAACATTCTGATGTTATAGGTTGTTAACAATCAATCAGTTTAATAAATTACTTAATGTTTTTAAAGAGAAAATTGTCTGAATTTATTAATTCATAGGACTAATTATTTTCTAATATTTCTAATGAAAAAAAATATTTTATGTGAATGCTTTTGAATTCTGCAACAAAAACTAAGAAAGTAACACAAGAAAAGTATATTTTTAAAATAATATTGATACTTACACAAAGAATATATTTGTGTATCACAAAAGTGGCTACACACATTAGCAAGATTGACAAAAACGTGTGCAGATAAATTGGCGCAACCATTTTTTTATCCCATGTGATGGTGAGAAGAGTATGTTTGTGCAAGATTCAATCTTGCTTGAATGTGAGTACCCATTTTAAGTCAAAATAATTTTTATTAATTATTAATGATAGCATTAGGTAATCATTAATAATTTCATTACATTAGTTAATAATTACATAATTATGGCGCTGTAAGGTTAAATTCACTGTTAGCTACTTTTCAATTTTTATATGGCCCGCTTCATCTTTAGATTGTTTATCCAGCCTGCAGCAGAAAATAATTGCTCACCCAATTTAGAATATTTATTATGAAAGTGGTATAAATCTATTTTTTGAAAAAAATTGCCCTTAATTATATCTAAATTATTGTTTTCTCAAACTTTTATTCATAGGCAATGTATAGTTTATATATTAAAATTTTCATATGCTTTAATCCAGGGGTGAGCAACCTTTTTAATCAACAGGCCAATTTAAATTTTAAAATTTTTTTTGCGGGCCACACAAAGTAACACACATTAATAATTTACAAAACTTTATTTATAATAAACATTAGAATAAAAAAATATAAAATTTAAAAAAAGTAAAGATTTCATATACAAATTTTAATGCAAAATAAAAACAAACAAGAAAAGAACAGAAAAACGAATTTTCTTGAAATTTTTAATGAGAAATTTGGCACTGTTTATTCGATACGAGCTGATCAATATCAGCCGGAATTGATGAGGTAGCTACACGTACGCAGCTTTCTAATCGTGCATCACTCAGTCTTGATCGGTGGTCATTTTTGATTAATTTCATGGTTGAAAATAATTGTTCGCAAACATACGTACTTCCGAACAGAGACATCATTTGCTTTGCATTTTTCGTCAAAAGCGGAAATTTCTCAGGGCTCACATAAGATTTATAAAAATTTTCGATGTTTACTGAGAAAAATACATTTTTTAAATTGGTATTATTCTGCATGTCAATCACTTCCATTTGAAAGTCTTCGGGAACTGTATCCACATCGATATTAAATGGCGAGGAAAACATTTTCATGGAAACCGCTGTCTTCTCAGCTTTGAACATTTGGAATCGTAATTGAAATTCGTTGATTAAAATGTCTATATATTGTGCGTATTTTTGAGAAGTAGTAACGTTTTCTTTTTCTAAATGTGGAAAGTGACACACATTATTCTGCAAAAGATGCTGTTTCCACAATTTTAATTTGCGCTCAAAGCCCTGAATTTTATCATACAAATTGTGAATAAACTGTCCTTTGCCTTGAAGTTCCACATTAAGATCATTGAGATGCTGAGTCATGTCGATAAGAAACCCAAAATCGCACATCCATTCTTTATTACCAAAATGAGGAAAGGCATATCCCTTCATATCCAAGAACAATTGTATTTCGCTTTTTAAGTTGTATACTCTTTTTAGCATTGCACCTCTACTAAGCCAACGTACTTCGGTATTAAAAACCACGTCGCCATATAACAGTTTCTAAATCTTTCAGGAATTCTTTAAATTCACGGTGATTTAACGCGCACGACTTTATAAAATTGATTAGTTTAATTATTGGTACTGTGACATTTGGCAAACTCAATCTTTTCGCACACAAATTTTCCTGGTGAATTATGCAGTGGTTAACGAATATTTCCCTTCCTGTGACCTTCTTAATGTCTTGAAATAGCCTTCCCGATACTCCTACCTCCATGCTTGACATTGCTCGTGCTCCATCTGTCGATATACCAATAATCTTTTCTAATGAAATTGAAAAATTTTCCAACACAGACTTTAGTTCATCGTACAGGTCTTTGCCGGTTGTAGTCCCTTGCATTGGAATCAGTGAACACAATTCTTCGGTAATATTAAATTTGGTGTCAATACCACGTAAAAATATAGCCAGTTGTGCTGTATCGCTAATATCGCAACTCTCATCAAGTGCCAAAGAACAGTATTCGAATTTTGCAATGCGTTCACGAAGCGTTGTTGCTATGTTCTCGGACAAGTCTTCAATTCTCCTTGCAATGGTGAATCTTGATAAACTAATGTTTGAAATAATATTTATTTTATCAGGAAATGCTATTTCTGCAACAGCAGTCAGACATTCTTTTATCATCTCTCCATCCGCAAAGGGTTTCATTTTTTTTGCCAGTATTTGACTGACAACAAAACTAGCCTTTACTGCCGTATTTGATAAAATAGCTTGATTTTTAAAAATGGCCTGTTGTTTTCCCAAGTTTTTCTCCATTTCATTAAACTTATCTATCCGGAGTTGTCCTGTTAAGTTTTTATATTGTTGTTCATGTTTTGTATCGTAATGCCTTTTTATGTTATATTCTTTTAATGTCGACACAGTCTCTGAGCATATTAAGCATACAGCTTTATCTTTGACGAAAGCGAAAAAATAATCAAATTTCCACTTTTCTTGGAAATGCCTGTGCTCATCCGCAACCTTCCGTTTTTTTGTTTGTTTTTCCGACATGCTATTATGGATTAAAAATTTGAAAGTTAAAAAAATTTGTAGGAAAACTTAATTTTAAATAAAAAAACTCTAATATTACCTTTTTGACAATAATATTGCACTCACGCCTTTCAAGAAACACAAGAATTGCTAAAATTGCTAGTTAACAGCTTACCAGTCTGACGGATTGTGTGACAGAAGCAAACACAAACAAGCACAGACGCGGCGCTTTCGTATTGCATGTTTGAACAAGTCGCTGACAAGTGAGTAACTCGTCAACAAAAAATTGTTTCGGTTTAGTATGTACTACCATTTTATTATAATTAATTTTATAACAATATATTGATGGGAGAAAGTCGATAAAATAAATTCAATTTTAGAAATGCTTGGCAAGCCGCATAAACATGTTTAACGGGCCGCAAGCGGCCCGCGGGCCGCATGTTGCTCATCCCTGCTTTAATCAATTGAAAATTTGTTAGTAAACAAAACAGCATAATCATTTATTGCAAAAGTAATGAAAGTCCATTTCCTGTAGTCTAATTAAGCACTGAAGAAGATAAAGAATAAAACCAGAGCATTTTACAATTAGGCTTGTCCAGGGCCGGATTTACCTATAGGCCGTGTGCTAGGGCCTTGAGATTCTAGGAACCCCAAAACTATCAATCAGTTTTCAACTTTTTTTTTTTTTTATTTATAAGTAAACAAAACAGCATAATCATTTATTGCAAAAGTAATGAAAGTCCATTTCCTGTAGTCTAATTAAGCACTGGGGAAGATAAAGAATAAAACCAGAGCATTTCACAATTAGGCTTGTCCAGGGCCAGATTTACCTATAGGCCGTGTGCTAGGGCCTTGCGATTCTAGGAACCCCAAAACTATCAATCAGTTTTCAACTTTTTTTTTTTATTTATTAAAAGTTTATAAAAGGGTTTTTATTAAAGTGATAGATAGAAAGTAAAATTTTAAATGTTCCTTATAAGTTATAAGGAGCCTTTAAAATTAGATATGGCTGATTTGAATTTTTAGAGGCCCCAAAGCTTTGCTTGTCCTAGGGCCCCCAAAAATGTAAATCCAGCTCTGCCTATAATATGAAAATCTACATTTATAAAAAAAGATCTAATCATGACCTCTGCCCTCTCAAACATTATACTGCATACAGGTAGGCCTCGATTAGTGCGAATAATTGGTTCCACGAATTTCTCGCACTATTCGAAGTATTAACTCTATGTAAAATATGGTAA